>PVKC010026371.1:0-15938 GCA_004027635.1 Crocidura indochinensis | reverse complement strand
GTCTGTACAAAACTGTGGTGATAGTGATAATCACACTTTTTCCTTTTTTGATATAATTTTATGCACAAGGTCACCCAGCCTGAAGGGAGACCATTGCTACAAGAGAGGAGCTATGGCTCTGGAATGTAATTTCCAGTTCCAACTCTACTACTTAGTGGTTTTTATCAACTTGGGTGGTTTCTTAATCTTTTTGTCCTGCCTTTATTTATTTATTTGGCAAATGTTTATTGAGCAGTAGCTATGTCAGGGATGGTGGTAGAAGCTGGCATTGCAATGACGAATTTAAAACCAGACCTTAGTGGTGCTTGGTGTTCAGTTCAATACATAGAAATAAAATAGGGGCCCGGGAGATAGCATGGAGGTAAGGCATTTGCCTTTCATGCAAAAGGTCATCGGTTTGAATCCCGGTGCCCCATATGGTCCCCCGTGCCTGCCAGGAGCAATTTCTGAGCATGGAGCCAGGAGTAACCCCTGAGCACTGCTGGGTGTGACCCAAAAACCAAAAAAAAAAAAAAAAGAAATAAAATAACCACCTAATTGAGATTATGAAAACCTCAATGTCAGATATTTAGTGCTAAAAGAATATAGGAGAGGGAAATGACTGGGCACTGAACACTTTTATGTCACTTCATTTCCTGTAATTATTCTTGTGATACTTTGTACAAAAGATGTGTTTTGTAAAAAAAATCATTGTTAATATGTGATTAATTACCAAGATAATTACCATACACGTATATGTAGTAGGAAGCTCCTACAATATGATTGACTTTTATTAATACTTCAATTTTATATTTTATAATGTAATTATTTAAATCTCTTTTTTCCAGAAAGAACTGAGTTTGGGATAGTTGGATGGAAAAATTGTTTAAAGATTGATCATTAATGAAGACATCTTCATACAGCATTTTTATCCAGAGTTAGTTCTAAGATAAAATCAAATAAATAACCAGAAGCCAAGGCCTTTGGAAAATTATTTGTTTGGTAAATTTTGATTCATAGTATCATTAATGTCTAATCAGTGTTTTGACCATTATTCTGGCCAGGTAATTGTGTGGGGACCTTTGTTCTTTGGCTGCCAAGAAAGGGTTTCCCTAATGATGATTGGTTTTAGTGTCTCATAACTGATGGACCCTGAAAATAAGACACTATGCATATTTAAACAGATCCTCATTGCTTTTAGCCTGTGTGCAATTTAGCAGCAAGAAATTTCATATCTCACAGCATCCAATAGTCCTACTTAATTAGGAACTACTTGTGAATCAGGCAAGCTGATGGTCATAACTATTGAGGAGGATATGTTTACCCTGAAAAGGCATGGGAATTAGGAGAAACTTTATTGGCTAACAAAAGGACCAGTGTGTGGTTAGGGGCACCTATCACTAGCTCTTCTGATCACAGAAATTATTTCCAGGTTGCAACATAATTGAAGTAGCTTGGAAGGTACAATATGAGAAAACAAAGCTAGAAATTAGGCCTGCCTGTTTTAGTTGACTGCCTTAAGTTATGTCTTTATTACCAAACAAGCAATTCCCTTGGAGTACAAAACAAAACAAAAACCGAACCTTTACATATATAGAACTAAAGTACACATTTTTTTTTAAAAGATGTATAATCTTTTTATTTATTTTTTTTTGGTTTTGATGCCATACCTTGTGGTGCTTGTCTGTGACATGAGTGTACTTACTGTGAATTACATATTGTAGAATTATGGGGAATTGTGGACTTTGAGTCATATAGCAAGATGTTAACTCTGCCACCTCATAACGATGGACATTAGAGCAAGTTAAGTAATTTATGTATGTACTTTCTCATTTGTAAAATAGGAAGCACAGTTAAAACTAAAATAATACACTTCAATGAGAACATGATTATACAATGCAATGACAATAGTTGACATTACTATATAGTGTACTATATTTGAAGTTTGTTAATAGAGTAAGTTCTAAATATTCTCATAGAAGGACAAAACTGATTTTACCTTTATAATGATGAATACTAACTTACTGTGCTAATATTTTCATGGCATATGCAAGACAAATTATTACTCTATAAACATCAAAGGCATATTATTGTTGGATTTCTTTTTTAGTTGTTGGGTCACACTCGGCAGCGCTCAGGGGTTACTCCTGGATCAACGCTCAGAAATCACTCCTGGCAGGCTTGGGGGATCATATGGGATGCCGGGATTCAAACCACCATCCTTCTGCATGCAAGGCGAATGCCCTACCTCCATGTTATCTCTCTGGCCCCCGTTGGAAGTTTCATAATAAGAAAGGGTAAAAAATACATTGAACAAATACTTCTAAAGTTTCTATGGAATCACAAAACTCCCAGCATAGTCATGATAATTCTGAGAAAAGAGTAGATGGTAGGCATTACATTTCAAGACTTTAATCCCCATAACAATGATTTAGTAATCTAAACCATGTGGTGCTGGAAGACGGGCTCTCAGACCAATGGAACGGAACTTGAGAATTAAGTTGTGTGGACAATTTATGACAAAGAGGGTAGGTGTGAAAAGTAAATTAAGGAGAATCTTCAACAAATGATGCCAAGAAAACTGGCACTTTTGCTGAACTAGATGCAGAAAAAAAAGGAAGAATCTATACCCCTATCTCACAAAGATCAATTTCACATGAGTTAAACATATCGATAAAAAACTTTTTTGGGGCCCGGGAGATAGCAGGGAGATAAGGCGTTTGCCTTTCATGCAAAAGGTCAACGGTTTGAATCCCGGTGCCCCATATGGTCTCCCGTGCCTGCCAGGAGCAATTTCTGAGCATAGAGCCAGGAGTAACCCCTGAGCACTGCCGGGTGTGACCCAAAAACCAAAAAAAAAAAAAAAAAAAAAAAAAAAAAAAAACCCAAAACTTTTTTCTTTCTTTTCCTATTTTTGGAGGAGAGTGTTCACACCTTGTGGTACACAGGCCTTCCCTTTGGCTCTGTGCTCAGAAATCATTCTGACAACGACCAAAAATTTAAAAAGGAGAAAAAAGAAAATTTTAAAATAAAAAGAATTAAAAATAGGAATAGAGACAAATAGACACATTCTCAAATAAAACATAAAGATGATCAACACACACATAAAAATTTAATCATTTAGCAATTATGTGGATTAGGCAAATGCAAATCAAAATGGCAATGGAATATCATCTCACAACAGAAAGAATGGTCTAAATTAATAAGACCATAAATAAATGTGGCAGGATAGTGCTATGAAAGGAGCTTTCATTCATTGCTGTTGGGTCTTTCATATCTTTCAGGCATTGTGAGAAAAATGGTTTGGAAATTTCTCAAACATAAATAAAACTTCCAGATGACATTGGGGGCATCTACCCCCAAAACATAAAAACAATAATCCCATAGGACATATTTAGCACAGCACTATTTACATGGTCTACAAAATAGCTGAATGGATATGTATACAATGGAATACTATTAGGTCAGAGAAAAGATGAAATTTGCAGTTAGCTGCAAATTGGATGAGATTGGAGAACATCACACTAAATGTAGTGAGCCATAAAATGAAAGTTAAATCCCAGATGACATCATTCCTATGTAGAATATAAGAAAATAAACAAAAAAGGAGTATAGAATATCCAGTGCAAACAAACTCTGATACATGATCAGTAGAAATGGGAACTTATAGGTCTTGGGGAGGGAAGAGGAATGGGACATTGGGGCAATGATGGGGGGAATCTTGAAATATTGATGAATAGATTAGTGTCAGCTCTGTCACTGTAAAATAGTAACTTCAATTTATCATATAACCTATGATAACTCAATTAAAATTTAATGAAAAGAACCAACTTAAAACTTTAATTCAGTTTATGCCCTGAAAATATCCATGAATAGAGACTGGCAGTTACAAAGTGCTAAATGATGTTGGCTGATTAATGAATTCAGTTTTGATGTAGTTTCTGGTTTCTACTGGCCACAATTTAGGTCTTAGTTGAGAAAATTATTGGTTTAAAATGTAGATAACTCAGTATATGTTTGTGTATATAGGTACATAAACATAAGTATCAGTATATGAATATACATCCCTAGGATTTAATAAGGCCTCAGGATATACTATTTTTTCATTTCTAGTAATGATGACATTAAATTAGACAAGCAGGGAAAACTTAGAAAATGAAAGCATATACATTATCATAATAATTAAACATGTATATTACTTTAGAATATACAAAATTTTTTCATTACATATCATTTAGTAGTTCCTTTAACATACACTACTGCATTTGATCTATGAAATTGTCCAGGCAACCAGAAAAGAAGAAATATATTTTACTATCCAAATATTTTTTCTTTTTTAAAAATCTTATTTTATTGGAACCATTGTGATTTACAAAGTCCTTCATAATTGGGTTTCTGACATACAATGAATCAGGGTTAATCTCATCAGCATTGTCTATCTCCCTCCACCAATGATCTTCAAGTAAAGCCCATGCCATACCCCTGCTCCCCAACCATTTTAAGTTTAGATTGTTAAAGTTTGGGTATCTTGCTGTTGACTTTGGTTTGGATATGTAGTTCTGTCCTTTTGTAACTCTAACAGTTAACTCACCTGAGACTGCTTAGCCATTGGCCCCCATTCTTTATATTTATGATTCACCTCTTCCACGGTTTCTTTCCTTCTCCTTGTTATACTCTGGGGCCAAGGATGTTCATGAAAACTCCTATTATACCATTATGTTTCTTCATACAGTTACACCGGTGAGGATGAGACATATCAAAAATAATGGGAACAATCTCTGTTGGCAGGGATGTGGTGAAGAGGGAACTCTCTCATCTATTGCTAGTGATAATGCTGCTTGCTCCAAACCCTATGTAAAATAGTATGGAGGGTTCTCAGTAAATTCAAAATTAAGCTGCTATATGACCCAGAAATTCCTCTTTTATATATCTACCCCAAGGACAGAAAGACATTCATCCAAAAGAATGTATGCACACTGATATTTATTGCAGCACTCAGTACAATAGTCAAGACTTGGAATCAATCTAGATGTCCAACAACAGACAAATAGATCATGCAGATGTGGTACTTATACACAATGGACTACTACATAGCAGTTAGAAATAATACAATCAGGCAAGTTGCAGCACATGGATAGAACTGGAAGACATGTTAAATGAAGTAAGCCAAATATTTTTTCTTAACTAATATATCTGGGGACATGTAATAGCTAGACACTTTGTATATCCAGGTTTACCTAATTTTCATTCTCCTCAGTCCTGGATGTCTCTTAGATGATCCATTAAATGCCTATCTTATGCTGAAAGGTAGAACAGGCAAGGCAAGGGGCTGGAGAGATAGCATAGCTGTAAGGCATTTGCCTTAGATGCAGAACGATGATTGTTCAAATCCTAGCATCCCATATGGTCCCCCGAGCCTGCCAGGAACGATTTCTGAGCATAGAGCCAGGAGTAATCCATGAGCGCTGCCGGGTGTGACCCAAAAACCAACCCCCCAAAACCCCCCCTCCAAAAAAAAAAGAATAGGCAAGGCATTATTTTCAATGATGATAATTTTATAGATGAGAAAAATTGAGATTTAGTTTATTCTGATAAACTCGAGTCATATTTTACACTTAAAATAGATTTTTCTTTTGAATCCCATTCTGCTTCATAGAAAATATATCCTATAACAATTGCTAGAGATACCTGAAATATTTATTTTATAGATTCAAACTACTGAAACTTAACATGGGTAAATAAGATATTCAGTATTATTCATGTTCTAGGAATTTCACTGTATTTTCAATGGAAAAATGTGTGATAGCATGCAAAGCCTTTGCATGTCTATAGGCTATTTTGAAGTAACATAATATCTAAATTTAATAAACCTTCTGTTATCAAAGATTAAGTGTCAAACATTTGTCTCAGAAAACATAGTCAAGTGTCACTAGAGAGTTTCAGAATGGCAAATCAAAGATACTTTCTTATTCCCTAGAAAGAACATAAGTAATAAGAATATTGTTTTACAGCCATAAAATCTAAGTGCCATGGAGCAAATCCAGCGTTTGATAACATCTAGCTTTCCTTCAAGAATAAAGAACTTTCTCTTCCTGTCACTGTAGCACTATTATTATGTGTTTAAACCTTGTCAAGTGCTGCTATGGAGATCACACTCAAACAACTCAAGCAAAGCAGTGGTAGTTTGTAGACTCAGTGGTTTCTTTCTTCTTCAGCATGATGCCAGTTCTTTATGCTGGTTAGTTTTAATCAAAACACCTGAAGAGCTTGCTCTAGTAGGTCATGCTCTAATGAGACTTTTCTATTAAAGAGTTTCTATTAAAATGGGAGGGGCAGATACGGATTAAACCAAGGAAACTATGAGATTAAGTCAGGTAGTGTTAAATGGCATTAAGAATTATCTAATGGAGGGCCAGAGTGGTGGCACAAGCGGTAGGGTGTTTGCCTTGCACATGCTAACCCAGGATGGACTACGGTTCAATCCCTTGGCGTACCATATGGTCCACCATGTGAGGAGCGATTTCTGCATAGCCAGGAGTAACCCCTGAAAATCACCAGGTGTGGCCAAAAACACTGGTGAAGGGGGTTATTCTGTTTCTGACTGAAACCCAACTATAATCTTGCTTGTAATCACGGTGCTTAAATAAAGATTTTACATATCAAGAAGAAATGAATTATCTAATGGGGTAAAGTGCTATTTTAATTAAGATATCCATCAAGATACGTCAAGGGCATAGTTTTAGTGGGTAAGTAGCTATGTTGCTCTCTAGAAGAAATATCTCCTACACAGAGGGAGAGAAGAAAAGAGGATGAAATTGCCCAGAATGTAGTTATAATTGTGATCTTGGTTTGAATAGTGATACTGCATGTCGTCCCCTGAAGAAAGACCCAGTTGTGGCTCCTGAGTTCTACTAGAACTTAGTTTGATTTGGTTTTTTTGTTTTTGCTTTTATTGTGAAAGGGGGCTGTGGTTCTGAGAATTTAACCCAGGGGTTCACAAATGCAAGATAAGTACTCTACTGCTTAGGTACATCCTCAGCCTTTAAAGTATATTAGGTATTTTAGAGGAAATCATGGAGGTGTATGGATAGGGAGATGTATAAGAGGGACCAATACAAGAGTCAAAGGATAGTGAATAGAAGAATCTTTTATAGGATTTTTAATTCAGTGGAGGTGAGAAGATACAGGAGAATTCTGATAAGAGGAAGAATGTGTCCTGATTCATATTTTAGGAAACTCCAAAGTGAGCAAATAGGATAGGAACACAGACAGCAGTTGATTTCAATTAGGAAATTTTGCATCCAGCCATAATGTGATAGTGTGATTGGGAAGTTAAAGGTGGTTTGGCAAGCAATAGGCGCCATTATATGAATCTTTTGAAGGATAGGTTGAAAGGGTAGGTTAATGAGCTGTAAAGAGGTCTGAGTAATGTAGCTTCTTTCTCAGAGTGATACTATGTATAAACCCATAATGCATCTGCTTCAGAGACATGAGTCATATCACAAAGAGAGGCGGTTCCTTTAGATCAGATGGTGCATGGAACTGTGTTATGAGATGACTTAAAACCGAAATGTGGGTGACATGGCAAAATATCCCCTTTCTGGCACATATTCTCTCACTCCCATTATTCACAGTATTTCTTCTTAAATTTATCCAGCTCTCATAAAATGTCCTTGAGAAATGACCAGTTCATTAGTCCTTAGTGTGATTTTAAACTATCATGTCTCCCTATTTATATATTTACATTGTAATCATACTTTAAACTTCTTAATGTCATAAATTTATTCTCTTTTGAAAACACTAGAATGACAGTTGTTTCTTAGAGAAACGTTTTGAGAAAGCTTGAGAATTTTCTGATGTTGTGATCATCTAGGAAGAGAAAATTTGATGTTATCTCTTTCTGGAGGGTCTAGGAATGACATCCAATCATGTCTAGAATTTGAAAGTCTACTTTTGGGTACCACTAAAAGTACCTTTTTAATCCCTCCTCTCCAAATCTTGGAGGGATTTTAAACATGATCTAGTTAGTATAGTAAATAATCCCCTCCTTTTTAGACTAATTTACCTCTAATGTCATTAGAAGTAAAGACCTTTACTCAAAAGCAGATTGTAAGATCTAAAGATCTTGAGCTACACAATGCAAAACCCAAGTATTTCAGGAGAATTAGTGCTTTTACCTTAAAGGATAAGACTGTTCCTAGATAAAATATTCCCCACCCTTATCTAGCATTTATTATAATAAACTGTAATTACCAATAAATATTCATTCATTTTTATGAATATTATTTCTCTATACCACTACTCCACTGGCATATGGGTCATAGGCCAAGAACTTTGCTCTTAAAAATTCATGATATTTCCTTAGTATCCAGATTAGTGGTTCCAGGAAGTATGTGTGAATGAGCATTGACTAAAAATGCCTGAGGACTAAACATAAAATTTTAGCTCAGAATTAAGTGATTACTATGTAAATGATTATAAAGTAGTGAAACTCTCTGAAAGTAGAAAACCTCTATTGAACAAAAATCATGGTTGCTTGACTTAGTAATTGTTACTAATAATTAGTAGAAAAACATTGATTATGCAGTAATAATAATTATAATAATACATTTCCCTGAGTAGTCTGAGTGTTTGACCCTAAGTAAGTGCCTGATGCTTCTTTGGAAAGTATTTGTCCAGTAAAAAAAAAAATGCCATCCTTAGTGTGACTCATCCAAAGACACAAGATGGAAGGGAAAAAAAATCAACTTGTCTGTATAGTGAATTTTACCTTCTGTGTGCAAAATTGGGACATCATTTCATAGAGCTATGTAGGATTATTGGGAAAGGTAGAAAGAAAAAAGAACTTTAATTTAGAGATTTGCTTGTCTTTTGCCTCATTGAAGATCCAGAATTATGGGGATTTGGAAGAGTCAATGTGTGTGTGTGTGTGTGTGTGTGTGTGTGTGTGTGTGTGTGTGTGTATTTCCAGCAAGAGAGAATATGACCTTTTCAGTGCAGATAACCTTTTCCTAAATATGTTGACAAGTTGGATGTGAGGCTCCCAAGTGAGTATGAAGTCTAGTAGAAAGGATGGTCTAAAAATGCATACCTAAATCTATGTTTTTGAGGAAAAATAGATTTCTGATAAATAGAAAATTTTAAAAGGGGGAAAATCCTATATTTTATTGCTCTGAATCAAAATTGGAAGTTCCTTTGATTAGTGTTATTTTAATATTTTCTGAATATGGACTTGCTCTAGTCTTTTTAACTTAATTTAATTACAACAGAATTGTGGCCTCCCCAAAAGTGAATAACCAGCATCAATTTCTAGAACAAGAATATACAGACAAAGCTAACACTACAGACATAGCTAATAATATGATACCGTACTCTACTACTAATATAAAAGCAAAGCTAATTATCTATAGTCAAAATGAGGCACTTTTAGTTTATGTTTTAAAATAATAATCTTGAAGTTTAAATCTCATATCAACATTGAAAAATAGGTTTTCTTGACAGTCAAATATAATGGTACATGATAAGTTAGATATAATTATTCTCTCGTCACTTAGTTTAAATTACAAATTGATGGGGTGATTACTTTTTAGCTTTAATTTTAATTAGCACTCTGAATCATAACACATATGGGACGCATATGCATATATAAAATGTATATAATACTTTTTAAAAGTAAGTTTGTAATTTACTTTTAAAACAGCGATTTCCTTTTATTATAGGGACCAGGATAAGAATTGGTAAACTCAGTTACCAAATTTTTGTTTTGTTCAGACCCATAGAGCTATCCTAGATTCTCTCTGTTGAAGAGGTAGTGGAAGAAACTAGTGAAATCAAAGCTACTGTTTTTCTTTTTTTCTGTCTTGCTCTATATTTACCTTTTGGTTCAGGCTCGAGTTCTACCATTATAATAAAATGATGCCCAAGCCCTGTTAGCATGGACATCTATTTGTGTCAAATATCCCTACCTCATTCTATATGAACTACTCTTCTGGAACAAATCTTCAATATGAAAGAGAGCAAGGCGGTTCAGTTTTCCTCTGCAAGACCAAGAGAGATGTCTATTCATATCATACTAAGGCATGTTCTATTCAACTAGTGGAATACACTTTCCTAAACTCATTCATTACTATGCTCCCTGTGTGGCCCCAGATTCATATTACACTAAATGAATACAATAAAGTAAGATGGTGTGATCTTATCCCACTATATCTCAGAGCTGTCATCATTCTGCTACCACACAGTTCATTAGCTCAAAATTATTTCTTAGGAACACTTAGCACACTGTTGTATCTTTGTGTTTCGGTTACACAATCAGTTAGATATTTTGTAAGGCAGAGACATTATTATTATCACCATAGGCAGATGGCGAAATGTTGCTCTATCCGTCTGTGCCTGCTTTAACTTCCTTGCACAACAACATTTAGAAGATTTTTTTTTTTACAAATTACAGTTTACTTGGAAAAGACTGAAAGCCCCGAGGGTTTGGCAAGAAGCTCTTGGTCTTGAGTACATGTACTCCATCAGTAGCAAAAAGGGCATTCTGATTAATACTGACTTTTCCCTGTCATCCAGGTAGAAAGCAACTGTTTTGGAATAAGAGGAGTTTGGAGGAAAATAATTTTCTAGTCCTTTGCAAATGATCTAGTAGGCATTGAGCTACACTTTGAGAAATGTAGTAAACATCCCAGTTTAATGAGATAGAAAGTGTATTAACTGTAATGCTAGGGGATTCATCAAAAAAGAAAAATAATATTTAGACCAGACTCTAGTTTGTAGGAATTATACCCCATAGTTGTTATAACCAGAGTAAATGTGGTGGTAGGGAGGAAGTGAATGATTGGGGGGGAATTTAGGGGCTTTGAATGTAATAGGAAAGTTTTTGTTTGGTTGGTTTTTTTTGGGGGGTCACACCCAGTGATACTCAGGGGTTACTCCTGCTATGCGCTCAGAAATCACTCCTGGCTCTAGGGGCCATTTGGGACTCTAGTGATCAAACCAAGGTCTATCCTGGGTTAGTCACATGCAAGGCAAATGCCCTACCACTGTGCTATCACTCTGGCCCCAGAGGAAAGTATTTTTGTTTTGTTAAACAATTATTTGAAGATTGAGTGAATGAGTCAATGAAGAATTATTTTAACTGTTTATATCACATTATATAGTATGTATTATTATATATTATATAGTGTGTAATGTATAGGAACATTCTTGGAATTATTCTTTGTGAATATGCTATTAAGCAGAAGCAGGCCTCCAAAGAGCTGGCTTTCTTCAGATTATCTATTCAAAAATAATGTTTGCATGGTTATTCTGAATAACAAAGAAGGATTACTGTGTGTCCTACATGAATGTAAAATAAAATTCAGCCATAGTAGTGAAAAAAGAAATCAAGCACTTTGTCGAATTTATCATATGTTTTATTTTAAAAAATAATGAAATAGGGACTGAAGCGATGGCCAATGGTAGGGTGTATTGCCTTGTAAGCAGCTGACTAGAACTGACCGTGGTTCAATCCTCTGGCATTCTATATGCTCCCCCAAGCCAGGAGTGATTTCTGAGCGCATAGTCAGGACTTTAACCCCTGAGCATCACCGGATGTGGCCCCAAAACCAAAAAAAAGAAAAAAGAAAAAAAAAGAAAGAAAAGCCCAACAACAACAAACAAACAAAAACAAAAAAGAATAAAATAAAAGAAATTTAGAAGTAATATTCATAGAAACCTCTGCCCAATTTTGGATATAGTATAGCTATTATTATAGAGAAGGTATATCAAAACTAGCATATCCTATGGCATAGCTGATAGTAGGTATATGTATAATTGGCAAATTTTTCCAATATATAATTGAATATTTTTTCTGAAAGTGTACATCACACTAAGTTCAAGAAGATTTCTGATCACCTAGTATATAGAGATGTCTCTCAGAACAATCACAATAAAAATTAACTCTAAGTGTACTATGTCCTGGATGCAGCAATAAACTATTCCCCTGGCAGGAGTTGTCTTATTTTATTCCTCACATATTTCCTTTTAGTATTCCACCTTTACTAGTAAGACACAAAGAAGTTAACATTTATATTTTCCAAGATTTTGTAGCCAGTGAGTGGTAGAGGCAAAATACAAACTCCTGCTTCTGATTTTTAAGCACACATTATGATAATCTATAAATTTTAGTATATCTTGATTTTTATTGTAGATCAAAAGTAAATATACTGCCTCAGTGGTCTTTATAGTTTGTAACCTTTTCAGAGAAGTACATAAACACATAGTTACACAATCATGTGTTCAGGCCAGTCCTGGATATTACAATACAATATAATAGTAACTTGCCCAGTGTCATACAGCTGTTTAGAGTGGAGGTGGGATTTGTCTTAGCTTTGTATACCTCCTGAACCTTGGGCTTCACAATAAATATTTTCCCTAAACTACTTAGATATTTGGGACTTTAAATTAACCCAATTCTGCATCCTTTGATTGTTTGAGAAATGGTCAGCTTGTAAAGCTGAAAGAAAATTTTAATTGTAAAAATTGTAAGTACTTTTATTATTTTATCCCATTATTTTGATTGTTACTCCTATATCAATAAATAGCATAATCATTAAAAATTATCTCAACAAAATAATTTTCTGAGTCCAAGTTTTGAGCACAAATATCTCCTTTTTGAACATAAGTGTAATTTTGTTATAAGAGAATAATTGCTTCTGCCTAGTGGAGATAGCTCAAAGGACTAATCACATACATATTCTGGGGGCTCAGATCTGAGCTCCAGCACAATTTGGACCCCTGAGCACTGCCAGGAAAGAACACAGAGCTGGGGGTAGTACACGGCTCCCACTGGCTATGGTCTTCAAACCAAAAATACTTTTCTAAATAAATTAAAAGAGAAGAATTGCTTCTCTAGGTCATCCTCAGATGCTTTTTGATAAGTTGTCTATGTGCTTCATAACCGCACAAATCATTATTAAATAGATCACAAGACCAATGACTTTTCTGAAATTTCTAATAGAAAATTTTTCAATAAAATATTTTTTGACAAGCACCAGGTTTTTATTTGTTGGTTTGTTTGGGGGATGGGCCACACCTGGCAGTGCTCAGGTATTACTCCTAGCTCTGTGTTCAGAAATTAGTTCTGGCAGATTCGGGGACAATATAGGATACCAGGGACTGAACCCAGATCCATCACATGCAAAGCAAATTCCCTACATAGTGGGATATTGCTCCATCCCTGTAACAGATTCTTTTTAAGTAATGTATATACTTTAGAGCTCTGAATTCTAGGCACTGGTAAAAGGATACAGACATGCTAGTTCTGGTGCTAGTAAAATAGCGTTGTAAGTATAAAATATGGAAACTTGTAAACCACACAACATAAAATATAAAATAAAATTATATTTTTCAAAAATTAAAGCAGGAAGAAATTAATTTTTGATGCTTATAGCATAGATGATGATGATGGGGTTTCATGGGTTTATATTGTCTCCGAACTTATTGAGTTGTACATTGTATTACTTACATATTGTTTTTTTCTTAAAGGAAAAGAAAAAGTTCTAATAATTTTTTCTCAGATTGATTTTGAAAATAACTTAATCTTAGTAACATATATTTTTTTTCGGGCCAAACCCATTTGATGCTCAGGGGTCACTCCTGAATAAGGACTCAGAAATTGCCCCTGGCTTGGGGGGGCCATATGGGACGCCGGGGGATCGAACCGCAGTCCTTCCTTGGCTAGCGCTTGCAAGGCAGACACCTTACCTCTAGTGCCACCTCGCTGGCCCCTATCACAATATATTAAAATAACATATTAGAGACCGGGGAAATAGAACAGCAGTAGGGCATTTTCCTTGCATACAACCAATCTGGGAGGGACCTGGTTCTATTCCCGACATCTCAGATGGTCCCCCAGCCTGCCAGGGGCAATATCTGAATTCTAAGCCAGGAGTAACCCTTGTGCACTGCTGGGTGTGGACCAAAAACCAATCAATCAACTTAAAAAAATAAATTAAATAACATATTTAAAGAAGATAATAAAGGGAGAAAATCGGTACATCATTACTTGAGCTTACTTCAATACATTTGTGGAATGAGATGAACCTTCACATAGTTGCTTAGTATGCTTCTTTGGACAACAGCAGATTTTCCCTTTGGAAAAGCTATACCCACTATGTACAGTATTGTTGGGATTCTCAGTCTAAGACCTTGCTCCTGCGAGCAAGAAGTGATGTGACCAAGTTCAGCCTCCTTGCTTTACTGAACACTCTCTCTGTATTGTGAATATAATTTGCCTCAAGGTAGGTTAAATGATCGCAGCAGAGTTTTCTTGATAATGTTGTTCAGAAGAAACTAGTGTCTATTATTACCTACGGCCTGGCTTCTTGTAGCTTGATTTAATTCTATTTTGAATTCTAGGATTTACTGTATACATGGATTACATTTTTTTCTATTTTGTTAGAAGTGGAAGGATAATTTGTATTGCTTATCACAAACACATCTTAACATTGATCTGATGATTTTATATGTAGAGAAGAAAGTGAAGGAGAAAGAGAAGAGGGATGGTAGCAGTAGTAGTTTATTGGCTATGTAATTCAATTTTTATCAGGCTGATATGACATTTTACAGATGAAGGATTTGAAACATGCAAAGATAATGTATCTTGCCCAAGGTTACAAAAGTGGGAAAGTTAGGATTTAAGCTTAAGTTCTCTTCTAGAACTCAAGTTCTAAATCACTAAATTGATTGAAATAAAGGGAAGGTCTGAAAGCATAAGGGTCATATTAGATCCATTGTTTACTTAATTCATTTTTAATCTCAAAGGGTACTGTTTATCTTTCACAAAGCAAAGCAAGATACACAATATAAATTCCCCCTTTCTTCCCTTTATTATTTATTTACCTCAATGTGGTAAATTAGAATAATTATTAAGGGATATCAATCACCAATTTAAATGTAGTTTCTGTTTTGAAATGACAGAAGATATTGCAATCTTCACAGATTGTGAGTGACAGAAATATCAGTATATTAAGTTGTATTTAAATGGGGATAATGTTGGAAAAGGCATAAATTCTGGTACCAAAAATATGAAGATTTGGTAAGGAGTATATAATCAGTGTTTGCTAATTCTTTGTGTTGCTGAAAGGAAGATAACTGGCCAGTTACACATTTTCCCTGTTGATTTAGAAATAAAAGGGAAAATTATAAAGGAAAGAGAGACAGACTAAGAGATAAACAGTGTTAGTGTTGGTAAATTTCAATAGTAATGAATTCCAAATATTATTTTTGTTTATACTTTTCTTTAATATAATCAAAAGTTCTCGGCTATAAATATAATAGAAATAAAATGCAATACAGGCTACTATAATATAAATAAAAGTTGACTGCAACTCTAAATGTATAGCTTCCCTTTATTTTTTTGATTATTTGTATGTATATTCCAGTCATTCATTCACTCCTGTTTATTCACATTGAATTTTTTCTTTCCAGAAGTCCATTGAGAAGACAATAGTATTTGCAGTGTGACCATTGATTCTGTGGTAAATCTAAATATTTCTAAAACAATGTTTTCTTTTTTTCCTGTGGTGGAAGTCTCTGAGACATTAGGAGTCCTCTCAATTTATGTCAATTTAGGGCTTCTCTAAAGAAGTATAGTTGAAGTTTCTCTTGAGGGTAGTTAATTCTTATACTCTTAGATGAAATGAAATAGGATTGAAATAAACAATAAAAAATAGCTTTGATGAAAATTCTATAAATATAAATTCTTGGAAATGTTAGTGATTTTTTTAAGAATTAGAATAAATAAATAAGAATTAGAATAATTAAATAAATAGTTAAATAAATAAAATAAAAATTTTCTTTGTCAATCTCTAGCTTTGCCATAATAAAGGACTCAGATATAAAACTTATTATTTTTCTTTCAGAAGAGATTGTTCATTTTAATACCAGTATACTAAAAGCATAACCTTAAAATTCAA
>PVKC010026368.1:0-16158 GCA_004027635.1 Crocidura indochinensis | reverse complement strand
GGATGCCCTTGATATCTTTTTCTTACCTGATTGCTATGACAAGTACTTCCACTAACATAATGCTGTTTCTTAATATATTAATGTCATTTTATAATTGATGAAAGTTTGGTCAGAAAATGCATTGCTGAGGACTTTTATCTGTCATGAACATACCTTAAAAAGTCTCTTTCTGTAAACAGAAATAATAGGACAGTGGGTAGGGTATTTGCCTTGCATGTGGCCTACCTACAGTTGTTACCTGACACCATCTTTTGTCCCCTGAGCTCCACCAGGAGTGATATAAGTTTACATTGTTTCTATAGGCTGAGAACTTAGCCTGCCCTCTCCTCCAAATATTGCTAGTTTTCAGTTGTGTGGTTAAGTCCTCGTTCTTCTGAAACCAGGATCTGCTGCATCCATTATCCACAAAAGCCCTTTCACCAATGGTCCTGCTTCACCACTCCTCTAAAGCTCTTTGCTGAGACAACCATCTGACCAAAATTCCAGGTATACAGTTTTATTTTTAGACATCCTCCCCTTACTCAAACCTTCTCATATTTCTGGAAGTCTCAGACAAAAATACATCACCCCAAAAGCCAGCAGTATTGCTTGGAATTACTGGACCTTCCAAACACGTGACAACTCCATTTGTGTTTAATATTATTATCCCCCAAAAACACACCAATTTAAGTACCAGAGTTTATCTGAAGTCTCCTAATATTCAGAAACAGATGAAGTAACTGAGTGGTCAACTAGTAACAAGTGCTCACTAACCCTTCTAACAATGACTAAATGACTTCATTGGACATAAAATACTTCTCACAAATGTGCTTGTCACTGTACTTCTTTATTTTCTTCTCTCTTTTTTTCTTTCTTTTCTTTCTTGTTTTTCTTTTTTGATAACTCTGATTTCACTTCTCTGAAAACAAATATATCATGATCAACTACATAAACTATGTGATACATGCATGTTAAATAAAATCAATTTTGGAAAAAGAAATTCGGTAAAAAAATAATTTCACAGCTGATGGAAATACCGTCTTGTCCAACCTTTATGGAAAACAATTTGGAAATTCCTCAAAAATATGGAAATTGAGCTCCCATATGATCCAGCTATACCACTCCTAGGGATATATCTTAGGTACACAAAAACACAATTAAAAATCCCTTCCTCACACTTATATTCATTGCAGAACTATTTATAATAGGCAGACTCTGGAAACAATCAAGATGCCCTTCAACAGATGAATGGCTAAAAAAAACTGTGGTACACATGCACAAATACACAATGGAATATTATGCAGCCATCAGGAGAGATAAAGTCATAAAATTTGCCTATATGTGCCTGTACATGAAATCGATTATGCTGAGTGATTAATCAGCATAATCGATTAATCAGAGGAAGAGAGATAGACACAGAATAGTCTCAATCATATATGGAATCTAAGAAAAATAAAAGTCATTATTGTAATAATACCCACAGACAATTTGGGACATTGGTGATAGGAATGTTACACTGATGAAGGGGGATATTCTTTACATGACTGAAACCCAACCATAATCATATTTGCAATCAGGTTGTTTAAATAATGATATTAAAGAAAAGAAGGACCAGACCATAATATGAAGCTCACCATAAAGAGTGGTTAGTGCAGTTAGAGAAATAACTAAACAAACAACTATCATGACAATGGTATTGAGTGAGAGAAATAGAATGCCTGCCTTGGATACAGGCAGGGGGTGGTGGAGGAGGGAGATAGGAGACATTGGGGTAAGAAGGTTGCACTGATAAAGAGGGGATTATTTTATATAACTGAAACCCAACTACAAACATGTATGTAATCATGGTACTCCAATATTATATAAATATATATAATCAGGGAAATAATTTTTCAAAACCTTTAGTAAACATAGATTTTAGAATTTTTCTTTTTAAGAAACATGTTTATTGCTAAAGGAGTTTTCTCCTAAATTCTCCCATTCAATCTAGACTGCTACAATCAGTTGAAAAGATACTTTTTCCTTACACCTATAGTGTAAATTTGAACCTACTCTTTATAATGAACAGTAATGGGGCTGGAGTAGTGGCACTAGAGGTAAAGCATCTGCCTTGCAAGTGCTAGTCTAGGACAGACCACATTTCGATCATGCAGCGTCCCATATGGTCCCCCCAAGCCAGGAGCTTTTTGAGCTCATAGCCAGGAGTTACCCCTGATCATAAATGGGTGCGGCCAAAAAAACTAAACTAGACTAAAAGTAAAAAAAAAAAAAGTAGAATTTTCAGTTTTATTGGATAAAATTGTTATGCAATGAAACAGGAGTGAGATAGTTCTTATTGTTATTTAGGATTTACCTGAGATATTTATTACATATAGATTGAAGGATCTTAATCTCACATTTTCCATCTGTACTCCTTGGAGAACCCAGTCATCTTTATGTTTCATTATTTTTAAAGGATACTTTGGCCTTTATAAGTAGAGGATCTTTGACTTAGAATATATTAAATACATGTAATTTATTACATGTAATTTAAAAGCCATGTAATTGCTTGATCCTGCTGTCGATAAAAAACTACCATTATCAAAGACACAATTTCTGCATGTGGCCTACTGACCATATAGAAAGTTCATCACACTACTACATAATGTTTGTAAAAATCTCTGATTTGGGGGGCCAGAGCAGTGGCACAACAGTAGGGCATTTGCCTGTAGGTGGCTGACCTAGGATACACTGCGATTTGATCCCCCAAAGTCCCATATGGTCCCCCAAGTCAGGTGCAATTTCTGAGCGCAGAGTCAGGAGTAACCTCTGAGTGTCAGAGTGTGGCCCAAAAAGCAAAAAATAAATAAAATCTGTGATTTTTGTCCCCTAGAAATATTGATTCTTCTAGCAAAAACATGTTATATACATTTATATATGTAATTTACATATAATTTATATATAATATAATTATATAGTTTTTTAATACATAATGTATCTGATAAGAGAGTGAATGCCTCTGTGGGTCAGCAGAAAAGTGAGATTTTCAAATTGTTCCTGCTTTGTGTGATCACTTCTTCCATAGGAATGATTTTTCAGATTTAAATTAGACTGTGGCTCAGGGCATAGTCTGGAGAAAATTTTGAGGAAGAGTAAGTCTTTTAATATCTTAAATTTAATTTTCAGCATATTTATTGAAATGTCCTCTCACCTAACACATCCTCAAAATACCCATTCACTTTCCCTTTGTGAGTTATTCACTATATGAAAGGTAAACAGAATTAATACCTTATTATTGTCATGTTGTTTTTTTCCATTTTATTGATCATGATTTCAGAGATGCAAATGGAAAATGTAAAACCATTTCATCAATATAGTAATGGCATTAGTAAACCTCTTGAAACTTTTAGTACTACTACATTAGACTTTGAAAACTGTCTTTCTCACAGAGTATTAGTCTTATCAATAAATGAGATCAGTAACTATAATAAATTAGAACAAAATTTGAAAAATATATTCACTTTTTAAAGGTAATTGTCAAATAACTCAAGATCTCAGTATATAACATTTATGGTTTAGATTATTATTTGTAAGATGTTCTGCTATACAGTGAAAATTGGGGACAAAGGAGGAGTTATAAAATCTAAAGTAGTATTAAGTTACAAAGAACAAATGAAATGTAATGTATATTATTATTTCAGAAATAATTGACTTCATAACCTGAGAAAGAAAATCAATGATGTGTAATTTAAATGAAAAATCTTGGAGGTGTCTTATGATTATTTTGATTGCTGTTATAACTAACAAGACTAAGCACAGAACAAGAGGAATTATGATTTTGCTTGTTTGTTTTTGGTTTTTGGCCACATCCGGTGATGCTCAGGGGTTACTCCTGGCTGTACTCTCAGAAATCACTCCTGGCTTGGGGGTTCATATGGAATGCCTGGGGGATCAAACCAATGTCCGTCCTAGGCTAGCACGCTCAAGGCGGATGCCTTATAGCTCGCACCACTGGAATTAAAATTTCTTGATTTTTTTTGTTTGTTTTTGGTTTTGGGGGACCACCCCCGGTGAAGTTCAGTGGTTATTCCTGGCTATACACTCAGAAATCACTCCTGGCTTGGGAGACTATATGGGACTCTGTGGGATCAAACCATTGTAGGTTAGCACGTGCAAGACAAACGCCCTACCACTACACCACAGCTCCAGCCCCATTTCTTGATATTTTTAAGAAAAGAATGATACAGAAGATCAAAAGAAAATGGCAAGAGTTGAAATAAATTAGGCATCCCATAAGCACTGATGTAAAATGGCTGAGGTATACTTAACAGAAATTTTAGAGCATCTTTCAGGACAAGTACTTCTGTTGATACACTCATATATTATTTTTGCAAAGCTTAATGCCTTCCATTTTATATTCTACATTTGATTATTCTGGCGTTTCATTTTATAAGCTTTCTCAACCTCTTCATGGTCTCTTTTCAGAAGTTTTGATAAGGTTTCACATTTTCTTTCTCTCTCCAGTCTTTATATATAAGTATTGACATATTTGATTACTATTGAAATGTTTTGTATGCTGTAACATTTTGCTTAGATTCAGTGAAGTCATTAAACTTAAACACATGTTTTCTCACTGTGGGAAGTTAGGCACAGATTTTCATACTGGCATTTATTCCTTGATCTCCATGGCACCTGAGCACACACCTATGTACAGTGTAGTCAGAGGTGTCTGTTACAAATATTTTCTATTCTTTCAGTTCTAATCACTTCCTTAGTTTAGACATGAGGGTTCCTGGCCTCCATAAGGCAATGATCTTACCATTACTCTCCAAAGTCCTTTCTCTGCTCTTGTGAGCCTAGGTAGGACTGCCATTTTATATCTTTATGTCACAAATTCATTATTCCTGCGGCTTCTCTTTATTCAGTCTACCACTTGCTGTTCTGTACAATAAGTTAATCTATGAAGAATCAGTTTACTAAACATCAGTTTCATCCACTAACTGCTTGCACATGGGTTCAGCCATCGTTGGTATCTCTTCGTGCCCCCTAACTCTATCTTCTATACTAGGCACTCTTATTCACTATTCTAATCATTTATCTCCTGGAATCTTCTCACCTTCAATCTCATTCACATTTTCAACTCAACTAAAGAGTGCCTCTCAATGTCCTTTGACAACTTTACCCCACTGAGTTCTTTTGCTCACCAATATTGCTTCTGGTGACTTCTTGTATTATGCTTTGAAATGTGAGGTCTGAATATATTTATTGCTCTCTAATTCACCCGCAGAACCTAATTCTAGTCTCCTAAGCACAAAATAGCTCAATAAGAAGTTGTTCATTTGAAGACTATAGAAGTTAGTATCATGTTAGAGTCTATAGCAAGTACCAGTTCCAATCCTGTTATTCACCACTGATAAGATTACAAATCTTTTATCTCCCCACCTATGTAACTTTCTGTCTTTTTTTCTCCTCTTCCCAATTCCTAATCCTAAAAGGAGATTAATATGGGGAAAGTCCTAGAATTCTGAGATCCTGTTTAAATCTACTGTCACCATATCCCAAAAGCTCCTATCTCCATTATTTCCTTAGTTCTTTACTTCTTACTACTGTGCACACAAATCTCCTTTTCACTTCCCGAATCTCTTCATTCGTGCTCTCAGAGTCAGGACCAGCAAACCAGAGCAGTAACTGTACAACTACACAGCTCACCCTCTCACTTTTCAAGAGGACTATTTCAAATATTTTCCTCCCTTATCCAAAGTTTTATATCTCCTTCCCTTTTTCATTCATGGCCTAAGCTAATCCTTTTGCTTCCCTATTAAACTTTTTTGAAAAAAGTTATCTAAGGTGAGAATTTAGTTGAAGTTTAATCCCACTCCACATCTGCTTCCCTTTAAGCTTTTGAGTATGGGTGTTCTTCTCTGGTTTTTCTGGTGAAATTCCTGGGTTGTGACTGAAATCATCTGTCCTTTGTGTGCTAGAGCCCCTTTCTCTCTGCCCATTCACTAGCAGAATCTCTTTTCTCTACTGCATTCTACTTCTTATACCCAAAATTCCCACTGACCCCTCTCTATTGGTATTTCTTCTTTGTAGCTATACTGTCTTCTTACTGATATCTTAATGCCCTCTGTGTTCAAGATATGCTCACTGTTAAATGTAAACATTTAAATATATAACATAAAGGGGAATTAAGTATCAAGAATTTACTGTAATTCTTAATAGAACACATAGAAGAGAACAAAAATATTGTACCACAAATTTATAGAAAATATTTGCTATTTATATCTAAACTAAAAGAAAATACTATTAGAAAAAAGCAAGAATAAAAGCCAAGATATAGGGGAAAATGTTATTAAAATGACACCTTTGCCAAGCAGTTTATGAGTTGCACTGTTAATTCATGGACTTGGGTTTGGGGTGGGGGTCATATACAACTTTATTATATTGAAATTTATTTTCTGTCTAAGTATCAGTGATATCTCACCACTATCTGTTTTAAAGAAGTAAAAGTGGTGAGAGGCACATCCTGTTGAAAGCAGAAAACAAGCTTACTGTTCTAGGATGGATGAAGGGAAGAGCAGGTAAATAAAGGCAGCAAAGGAACATATTCAGAGTGAACTTGGAAAGAATTAATTATTTCTCTAGTACACCCAGAATCAAAGTTCCTTTATCTCAATTCATATTTATTCTGGTGTTTCCCCTGTGTAATCCAAATGTGGGTATCTGAATCAGTCCTTCACTCCTTGATAGTAGCCTGTCTAATAAACTAATTAGAAAAATTACTGTTTGCCTCAGTTGCAGGCTAATCAAGGGTTACTCACCCATAGACCCAGAAAGTCCACCTGGCCTTTCTTTGTTCTGTCTTGTATCATTGTGGCCAGAATCACATTGCAACTGAAACTTTGCAGAAATAGAATATTTTATTTCTTTTGTTTATTTCATTTTGTGGGCTTTGGTCTGTGCTAAGAAATCACATTGGTGAAGCTCAGGGCACAGTATGTAGTTCTTGGTAATAAACGTGGGTCACCTGAGCGCAAGACCAGCACCTTACCCTATTGTACTGTATCTTAAAACCCATTTTATTTTCTTGGCTTATAGGGTAAAAGACATTCAGGGTAAATGCTAAGGAATGATCAAATGAACTTATGCTCTCTAAATAGCAGGGTATTTGCTTGCTTCCTGAAGGAACTGAAAGGCTGTGGTGATGGTTCTCCTGATCACCCAAAAATTCAGTAAGCCATTTACCAGTTCTCATGGACTTTGGGTACACTGCCAAAGTTAAAAAGGAGTTGTTTAATTAATAGAACAAATGTGTCATCACTCAGGGAATAAAATTCTGGAGTATGTATCCTGTATCAGAATATATCAGGTATATAAGACTGATAAATTCATATAGAGTATATGATAAGCTAGGGAAAATTGCTCTAAACTATTTTCCATGAGTGTATTCAATAGTATAATACTTAACAAGACAAGATTATTGAATTGTTTTATAGAAACTAATTCTTGCTAATAATTGGTTATTAGCAATATGATTAAAATAGCTTCCAAAATGCCAACATTTCAAAGAATAAAATGTAATTTGATTCTATCTTTAAATGTAAACTTCTAAAAATTGAACCAAAAAATTTAAAGCAAAAACAGTAACCTTTGTTAAGCCTTGTGAATTTGAAATATTTATTTTAATAGATTGCTTTTGTTTAATCTTTACCCCTTTTTTATAATACAAGTATATGTTTAAATTTTTCTTAGAATGTATTAATGTCATGATGTACTTCAGCTTCACCATATGGTTGTGCTAAGGTGATAGACTTCAGATATAACTACAATAACAAATTGTAAGCAATAATCTTAAGATTTACCTTCCTAGGCAGTTAATTTGAGGAATATTTATCAAAAACGTAGCAGAACTTCTTAAAATTGTTAAATATAAAAAAGACCTATAAAGGATTTTCTAGAAAATATATTTTGTGGCATGACTTTTACTTGTGCTCTTGTTACTATTGTCACTTTGATTGGAAAGTTCATGTTGTTAAAACACAAGTAATCTTGGCTCTCCTGTTTTTCTCCCTATCTTGACTCACTTGCACTCTCAGTCTATTATTCAGACTCAGGATATAACCTCATATAAAATCTTACCATGAATACTTCATAGATTTCCTTTACCATTTTAGTTTGGTTTTGTTTCTTTGTCGTTGGTCCACACATGAACACTTCCCTCCCTATCCCCATTGTTATTTTTTGTTTGTTTGTTTTTTTGGGGGGAGTACCTAGTAGGAATAAACAATTCCTACTTTCAAAATACCTCATGAATATGACATAGTGTTTCCAGTGCCGAACATTCATGTTCTGATGAAAAGGTAGAGGCCCATACAAAATGAATTCTGTTTAGTGAAGGAAACATTGCTTTCCTAATATTTTTCATTCTGAGCTCATTTAGAAGAAAAAAGGGATAATTCACCAGATATAAATTTGACATTCCATCAAATTATACCATAAACGGTACTATGATTTTGAAATGGCCATACAAGGAAGCTAAGACAGTGCTATAAGACTCTGGTTATCTAATTTAAACAGATATTAAATATGGTTGCCAGTAGTATGATGATCAGCTGCTTGCCACTTTATGAATAAATTGCTTTGAAGGAGACTTTTCCCTACCAGACGTGACCTAGATTTAGATTTCGAAAGGCAGGGTGAGGAGAGAGAAATATCTATTGAGAGTTTTTTTTTTCAAATAAAGAAAAACAATTTCTGGTAAAACCATGGTAAATGAGCTTATCTCACTTTTCCAGGTGCTTGGGCTAATGTGTTATGAAATTACTGCTTCATTTATGAAAATAATTGAGGAAAATGTTACAGCAAATCAAATTTGTATAAAGGCTTAGGATAGCTACTTATTGCTAGCAAGTCCTTAGAAAGAAAAATGAAGGGACCAATAGATAATAAAAATTTAAAAACCTGTGTTTGAGAAGAATCTCTTGTAAAGGGATCAGCGTGAATATGCATTTCAACTTCTGTTATGGTTTAGTAAAATATCGAAGAAAAATATGAGCAATTACACTCCTTTCAGTACATATGAAAAAATCAAAGCTTGTCTGTCTGCTGGCTCTGATAAGTCATTACTTTGTTAAATATGGCAATATATTTGTTGTTAAATGTAACATTTATTCTCTCATACCCACCCTCTCTCCTTTTCTCATTTCCTTTCAACTTCAGGAGCTGCCACTCCAAAACCAGTCCCAGAACCTGAGAAACAAACAGACCATACAGTTAAAATTGCTGGAGTCATTGCTGGAATCCTGCTGTTCGTTATTATCTTTCTTGGAGTTGTGCTGGTAATGAAGAAAAGGTGAGCTTCAAGCTGATGCTAATGCTATGGTTCTATCATATTACTAAGTAACTTTTTTTGTATGTAAAATTAAGAGGATCATGACTTTTTTGATAGATAGCATCCCACATTCATAATTGGACAGATTTAGAGTATATGGTTGTGATTTTGGTGACACACAAAGCATAACAGGTCAAAATAACTTAAGAATCATATGTACCCTGACTTGGTATATAAATAATAGCAGAATCTTTAAAACCACTTGGTAACCAGGAAATTTTTAGTACTTATTTATAACATGTTGATATATTTGATAGGAGGAGTATTTTTCCCTAAATTGTTGTAATGATAATGTTAATGGCAGAGTTCACAGACTTCACATGATGTGCAGGCTCTGTTTTAGAGTTACTCAATGTGATGCCTATAAGAAAGAAATTTTAAAGGAAAGAGTCTAATAGGAAGACAGCCATGACATGCATACATACACATATTTTATCACCTTGGATGTTAGAGATTGCTCTGTTTATCTAAAATTGATCTAGGGAAAGAGAAATACAGATATGCTGTAATAAGTAAGTCTTATTTTCAGGGGCTGAAAACAAAAGTTTTTACTTATGTGTGGAGATGAGTACAAATTTTCTTAATATTACCACTGTTAATTTATATATAAATTCACCATTTAATATTAGAAGTGATAAGAATCAGTACGGTAAATTTCTCTTAACAAAGTTTATATTTATTTCTTGTTTCTTATCTGTGTGATTGAAGCATAAGGCAAGTATAAAGTGGAATTGAAATGATGGAGATTAGGAGGGCAAAAATCAAGTCTTGAAATTTTTGTCTGGTCATCCACTGAGGCTGGGGCTTGGGTCTAAAATCCACTGATGTCCTTTAAATGGGTAGCAATATAATTTTTGTTTAATTTTATTTTATTAAAAACCATTGGGGTCTACAAAGTCCTTCATAGTTGAATTTTAGATATACAGTGAGTCAAGGCCATTCTCACCACCACCAATGTTCCCCACGGTACGTCCTATGGCACACACACCCTATGCTCCCTGGAGTCCCAATAGAGGCAAAGCAGGGTAGAAGGCTGTCCTTTCATTTTGGAAGCTGACTGACAGCTCTTTGGGGCCAGGGGCAGGGGTGGGGGATGTTCCACTCTTGAGAAGTTAAAAACTGAGGGTAAAAAAGTTAAATGAGGAAAAATGGCAGATGGTGAGAGCGTTAAAGGATAGAAAATGATTTGTAAAGTGGTGAGCAGGAGAGGAGGAAAAGGAAGAGTTATATATAACAGGGGAAAGAACTATATACATCATAGATAGGCATTAGGTATAATACAGACAAACATCAGACAGGCATATAAATGTTCAACATACACAGAGGCAATGAAGATCAATCCATACACTGCATTTGATAAATTGATCTGGGTGAAAAGGGTCAGAGCGCTTAAAAAATATAAAACTGACAAGTCAAATGGAAAGGTTTTTCTAATTCCTAGGCAAATCATCAATGGTGAGGGTAAACTGCTGAAGATAGGATTCCTGGGTAAGATTTTAATTAAAGCTTGTTAAAACAATCATAATTTTCAACTCTAGTATACTAAGTAATATGGTAATGAGCACTGCCAAAGAAGTCTACACCATGAAGTATCAAATGGGTCTTGAGCATCCTTTCCTGAAAACATGGGCATTATGATATAACATTAAACTAGTTGGAATGGAAAATAAATTGCAAAAACATCATGAATGAGCACTGTAGCAAGTCTATGGCATGCAGTTGCCTGTTCCAATGGCATCTGTAGACATAAATATTAGATCACATTAGCAGGCATAATAAAATGGAAAATGAATAGATTAGAGTATCTCAAGACAATATCATAATTAGCACTGTATTTTAAATCTAATATAAGCACTGCAATGCAAAACTAGCATGGCCAAGAACCATTGTGAACAAAAAGATTGAACGATTATTATAGATATATTAAAATTAAGATACTAATGCATTTTATAGTGAGCACTATAGTGGGAGTCATGGCTTCCAAATCCATTCTGAACCTATATCTGTGAATAAAAGCATTAGAGAGCATTATGCTAGATCTCTATTAAAAAGTTAATTTAACACCTGGTTAATCTAAACAACTGTATTCATTGCTGCATGTTTCTTTGAAATATAAAAGTGAATATAAAGCTTATGTGTTTCTCCTCTTTCACTCAGTTTGTTTACTTCTCCTTGCTATACTCTGGAGTCAACAGTGTGCAAGACAACAACCATTTTTAGACCAATGTTTCTCATTTTTAGACCAATGTTTTTCTTCAGGCAGTTATTCTAAATACCACATATAAGTGATATCATTATTTATCCTTGTGTCTTACTTCATTTAACATATCTTCTAGTTCCATCTATGTTGCTGCAGATTACATGATTGCATCATTCCTTACAGCTAATAGTATTCCATTGTATATATGTACCACAACTTCATGAAATACTTGTCTGTTGTTGGACATCTAGGTTGATTCCAAGTTTTACCTATTGTACTGAGTACTGCAATGAATAACACTGTGCATACATTCTTTTGGATAAATGTTTTTCAGTTCTGGGATAGATACCAGAAAGAGGGGTTGCTCAATTTTTGAGTGGCTCAAAAAATTTTTTTTGGTTTTTGGGTCACACCTGGCAGTGCTCAGGAGTTACTCCTGGCTCTATGCTCAGAAATTGCTCCCAGTAGGTTCAGAGGTTCATGTGGGATCCCAGGATTCGAACCACCAACCTTCTGCATGCAAGGCAAATGCTTTACATCCATGCTATCTCTCTGGCCCCATGAGTGGCTCAATTTTGAGTTTAGTGAAGCCCTCCATAGGAGTTGGATAAGACAGCATTCCCACCAGCAGTGGACAAAAGTTTCTGTCTCATCAAATACTCACCAACAGAAAGTGTTACCATTATTTTTGATATGTGCCATCCTCACTGGTATAAAGTGGTATCTCATGGTTGTCTTGATTTGGATTTCCCTAATGATAATTGATGATGAACATTTTTTCATGTGTCTATTGGCCATCTGTTGGTCTTCCTCAGAGAAGTTTTCATTTCTTCTCCCCATTTTGTGAAAGGGTTTTTAGGTTTTTGGAGTACTTTGTATATCTTAGATATTGAGTACTTTGTATATCTTAGATATTAAAACTTTATCTGATGTACTGGGTGCAAAATTTTACTCCTATTCAGTCAACTGCCATTGGTATCCTATAATCAAAGACTTCTTTGAGGCCTAATTCTTGGAGTGTTCTGTGAATGTTTTCCTAAATGAACTTTATGGATATGGGTCTAATCTCAAGGTCTTTAATCTACTTTTAATTGACTTTTGTGTTAGGTGTGGATATGGGTAAATCTTTTATTTCTTACATGTGGTTATCCAACTCTTACAAATTCATTTATTGAAGAGACTGTCTTTGTTCCATTTAAACTTCTTGACTCCTTTGTCAAAGATTAGTTGACCATATATTTGGAGACTTGTCACTGGATATTCTATTCTCAATCATTAGTCTGAAAAAAATTGTTCTTTTCCAATACCATGGTATTTTGATCACAATGACTTTGTAGTAGAGTTTCAAATTAGATAACGAGATGCCTCTTAGTTTCTTGTTTTTCAATATAGATTTGGCTATTCAAGGTCTTTTATGGTTCCACAGAAACTTTATAATTGTTCTAAGTCCTTGATTAATGTTGTCTGAATTTGAACAGGAATTGCATTGAATCTATATAGTAGTTTAGGTAAAGGGAATGGAAATGGGACCAGGAGTTGGTATATGCTGTGTGATCTAGGAAAAATATGTCCTATATCATGATTTTACATCAACATATCCAGCACTAAACTAGGACTTTTCAGAGTATCTCAACTTTTTCCCAACAGTGGTCTCCTTTAGAACTGGTTTTCTTCCTACAGATCCTCATCCTACTGGTTAGCGTCATTAGTCTTAACATGACTTCTTATGTATGTGACTTTACCTGTGGCCTCTAGAGGCCCAGAGGACAGCATCTGACTCTTGGATGAGAATTGCTTCCCTTGTTTGTCATTACTGTTATTTAGGTGCAAATAAAATCAAGGATGAAGAGAAAGTTTTGGAGCCCAGCAACATTTAAGAGATGATTTCATATGTATTTTTAGATACTCTAGCTATTTTCCCATCCCTTCCTGTGTTTCCTTCTTTTTATTTCTTCCTCATCTCTCATAAATATTTTTCTCCTAAGGGTGCTCTTCTCTCTCCACCCTGATGTTTATTGAAAGCTTACCTTGGAACCAGTGATTTGTATATTTAAAAACATCATTAAATACAAATACTAAGAAACACTTCTAGTTTAAGTGTGAGAATATGTTGAATTTTTGTCATTTGGCAAGTTCTCTGGAGGAATACCCTGAAACTACTTATCCTGCTGCCCTCGTAACCTTACCTAAATGTTAACTCATCCTCCAAGGATCTATTTCTGCCAGTTTAATTCATTATTCGACCTTGGTCTCTCAGGTAGTCATGGAGGTTATGTTATAAATTATACATTTGAAGAGATTGCCTGTGGTAGCATATGGCCTTAATGAAACTTTAGACTAAATACCAGTAACTCAAAATAAACTTATATGATTATTTACCAAATAACAAATCAAGTAGTGTATATTTAGAGCATGTAGTGCTTTTGTGTTATTTATTAATAATTTTTTATTTGACCAAAGTTGTTTACAAATAATTCACAGTAGAATTTCTGGTACATTGTGACATTGTTTTTTACTTAAAATATAAAAGATATTCTTTGTAAGGCAAATTATCTTGAATTACTATGCCTAGATATGCAAAAAGTTGGACTATTTTGACCTGATAAAACTCAAATTTAATACAAATTCTTAAAACTTTTTTTTCTTTTGGTTTTTGGATCACACCCGGTAGTGCTCAGGGGTTACTCCTGGGTCCATGCTCAGAAATTGCTCCTGGCAGGCACGGGGGGCCATATGGGGCACCGGGATTCGAACCGATGACCTTTTGCATGAACAAATGCCTTACCTCCATGCTATCTCCCGGGCCCCAAATTCTTAAAACTTTTTTATTGATAATTTTCCTCCAAATATAGGTCTAAATTTTCAAAAATGTATTTTGAAACAGAATAATTAAAACATATTAATTATGGACAAGTTTCTAGAGTAAATTTAATGTGTAATATCACATTATTTGACCAGAAGTTTGCTGAATTTAGAATTGGAAATCTTGAACCTGTATTTTAACTAACTTTGTGATTCCAAACTATCCAACGGCCTTAGCTTATACACTCATAAGTTGAGAAAATTTAAGTAAATTAAGTAAATGGTCTCTGAGGTCACTCCCAGTTCCAAACTAAATTTTTGTTTGTTTGTTTGTTTGTTTGTTAGTAGTCACACTTAGCTGTGTTTAGGGCTCACTCCTGACTCTGTGCTAGAAAATAACTCCTGACAGTACTTGGAGACCACATGGGATGCCAGAGATTGGATCTATATCCATTGTCAGAGATTGAACCTGTTTTGATAACATGCACGAGAAGCACCCTACCTAAATGTTCTCTCCCTGGTCCCTAAAATGCTATAATATATTTTATTACATAGCATCCTATTATTTGTTATTTGTTATTACAAAAATGTAGTGGGTGTGCCAGACAGTATTTTTTTATTTGAATACACCAGGAATTCTTCCCCAAGTCCCCTTTATTGTACCATTCAAGTCTAAAAGAATTAGCTAAAGCCTAATTCTTACTCTAAGATATATGTTCCCCCTCAGAGAGGGAGCCCTCAATAAAAGGGAATCATAGAAGGGCCAAAAGAAAGGAATAACGGGGCAGAAAAAACTGTCTCAGTTATGGGTTTCAGCCTATTGTTTCTGGCTATAACCTAATGTTAATCAAACTCTGAGTTCCATAACTATGAGTTAGTCTATTCTCCTTCTACTTATTGTACTCTGACTCCGCTAATTCAATACATAGCAAGTGTCTTAAGGACAGACTGGGCCCAAGAGAAAGTGGGTGAAACATATGTATCAATATTTCTGAATTTTTTATATCTTTATTTTATTTTTTCTAAAAATATATCTATTGTAAATCATTATGGTATTTTTTTTAATTTTTTGATTTGTTTCCTGAATTTATAGTTGAAAGTCTGTCCTACTGTGGAAAGTCAATAGTTACCATCTGTATTTGTCAGATGTCAGACTAGATGGACCTAAGCTTTGGTGAGGGAGAACAGCAAATTTCTTTGGGCAGCTCTATCAATTATTAGCTTAGTGTTGCTTGACTTCTAGAGAGTCTTGAAATGAATATGTAAGGCCTATCAACACATACTAATGCATGATGTCCTTTTTACATTTACCTAAAATCTGAGGTGTGCATGGTTCATCTGTTTGTTTTTTGCAATAATGTTTTACAAAACTATAGCAAATTAAAATGTATTTGTTTGTGGGGCCAGAGCAATAGCACAGCAGTAGGGTGTTTGCCTTGCAAATAGACCTGATGCGATCTCCAGCATCCCATGTGGTTACTTGAACCTGCCAGGAGTGATTTCTGAGCACAGAGGTATAAATAACCCTCTAGTGCCACCAGGTGGGATCCCCAAACCAAACAAACAAAAGAAATTATTTGTTTACGAACATTAATCAATTTGAGTCTTACCTGAATTAACATAAAGAGATGCCCCTTAAAAAACAGTTGCAAAAATTTTACATTAAAAATACATATTTTATTTTTATTCAATTATCAAAAAATTTTTAATTTCTTTCCCAAACTTGTATGTTCTCTTGAGGGCACAGTGTTTTGATATAATAAATATAAAGGAAGAATACAACACTGCAGTTAATTAAATAAAAGTT
>PVKC010026367.1:0-16155 GCA_004027635.1 Crocidura indochinensis | reverse complement strand
TCTTCTAGATAGAGGATCCCACCTTTTTCATAGAACCTTAGAACTTGAGTCATTTTGTTCTGCCTCATATTTCTATATCTATCTACAAATGAGAAAAGAAAAATATATATGGGACCCAGGAGCATTGAGTTAAAAAATGATCAGATCTAAATATTCAAGCCAAAGTCAATGACAATAGAATCAAAAGACCTAAACTATAACAAGCTAAACACAAAATGGACCTGTGGACTAGGGAGCTAAGGATGGAGTTATGAGATGCATACTGGGAACTGTGGTGGAGGGAGGTCAACACTAGTGGTGGACATGGTCCTAATTCACTATTATATGCCTGAAATACAACTGTGAATGACTTGTAATTCACAATGGCCTCAATAAAGTTAAAAATAATAAATAAATAAATAAAAATAATGAAAATATACTAGTAGAAATAAAGAAATTATAATAACTAGGGTAAAAAACAAATATATCAAAATAAAAAACAAAGGGCAATGAAACTAGGATTATATATGATGATTCTTCAAAAGTATAAGCAAGATAGACAAGCTATTAGCTAGATGAAGAGGAAATAAATATAAAATTCATAAATAAATTGTAGCAAAAATGAAAGAGGAAAAAACACAACAAATCATAAGATATTCAAGATATCACAAAATATTACTTTGAACTACTCTATGCTTCTAAATAGACAGATAGTTAGAATCAAGTAATCTAAAGCTGAGGAAAGAGGAAAAATAAAACTTAAATAAGTACATCACAAGCAAGAAACCTGACAACATAATTATGAATCTCCCCAAGAACAAAAGTCTGTTGAAATGGATTCACTGGTGAGTTCTATCAAGCTTAAGCTCTTTCAGAAATATTGAAGAAACAGGAATTCTTCCTAACAGCCTTTATGAAGTCTGCGTTACACTAAATCCCAGATATGATAGAATCACTACTAGAAAAAAATTGAAAGCCAATATCTTTTATGTACAGTAACATAAATATCTTCAGCAAAATCTTATCAACTAAGTCTAAGAGAATATAAAAAAGCTAATATATCAGTCAAATTGAATCCATCCAAGTCATGGGAGAATATATTAACATATGCAATTCAATTAATGTAAACCACCATATTAATAAAAGAAAGGATAAAGACAATTCAGATTTGAAAATAAGTCACTCACTATTTTCAGATGACATGACTTTAAGATGACTATACTTTGAAAAACCCAAGTCCACAAAAGTTCATAGAAACATTATATTTTTATAATACAGTGAGATACTCTGAAATTAATTTGCAAAGTTTTTTACTTTCTATTTGCAAATAATAGGAGACAAATTTAAAGTACTATCTTGTTAACAATCATGTTTCAGAAAATCAAGTAGGAGCTCAGAAGTTTAGCAAAAGAGGTGAGAGTCATACAAAGAAAACTACAAATCACTACTTAAATAAAAAGTAGGAAGAAATATCTCTTCTGCTTATGTACTAAAAGGATTAATTTTTTCTAACTTTTCTTCTTTACAAAAGTATTACGCAGATAAAAACGCAGCAATTCCTACCAAAATATGCATGACATTATTAAATATGTAGATTAAGTACTGTTAAATTTATATAGAATAACAAATAAACAAGAGTAATTCTAAGTAAAATGAATATAGGAGGCTTTACTTTCCCCAAATGCAAACTATGTTATAAAGCCACAGTAATTACAACTGTGTGAAGCAGGCAAGGAAGAACCAATGGAAGAGAACTGACAATCAGGTAACAGATCTTCTTTTCTATGGACAGTTTATCATCTAATTTGCTTCTGTGTGAATGAATCTGGAGAATATCATGCTGAGTGAGGTTAGGATAGAGACAAAAAAATAATATCTCACTATGTGAGGCATAAAAAAATTTTTTGAGAAGTATAATAAATGCCCATTGGTATTAGAAACAGGACATTGATCTTCAATAGAAAGCTTAATTTAGGGCAATTTGGGGGCAGATGATGGGGAGACTGGGATAATGGTGGAGGGAAGTGGACACTTCAGTGTAGTGCTGGATTTTTTTTACATAGTATGAAATAAACTTCACATCTGTACAGTTTAAAGACTAGCTACATTAGCAAGTTAACATTATTTTAAAGAAAGTATTTTTTCATAGACATTTTTATTTAATCATCATATTTACAAAAAATGTAATACTGGGATTTCCATCATAGAATGTATACCACCCTTCACCCATGCAAGCTTCCCACCATTAATGTCCCCACATTTCATTTCTCCACCCCTAAGGCCCTGCCTTTCTTTCAGACAGGCATTCTGCCCCTCTGCCTCACTATTATTGTCATGGTAGTTGTCATTGTGGTTGGTCCTCTAGCTATACTCACTGCTCTTTGTGGCAAGCTTCATGTCATGATTTGCTTCTCCCAGTGTTCAGCTCTATTGTTTCTGAATATTATTGCTGTACTGTCTTTCATTTGTCTTATATCCTACACATGGGTGAAACTCTTCCATGTTTATCCCTTTTCTTCTGGAATGTTTTAAGCATGAATTTTTTCATGCATAAAATCCTACCATTAACAGGCTTGTAAATCATATGCCTGAAATAAAATTTAAATAAATAACTAATAAACACTAGACTATTTGGGGGTTAGAGTGCATTTTTCTCATACCAATAACTTTTTTTCCTGGTGTGTAGTCTTTTAAATAAATCAATGAATTCATATTCAGTTTGACTTTAATTTTCATCCTTTGTAGAGACAAATTTTGCTTATCCATAATTTGATTCAAGCAATAAAAGAACAAGTTGTAGAGTAGAAGTAATTTTAATATATTTATCATTTTAAAACAATTATATATCTCATACTCATCTCTTGATAGAACATAGGTCACATTGTAGGAAAGCATGAAAAAGGACAAAATATTCTATTGTGCTCTTCTTTGGGAAATGACATCTGCCACAATTACCTTCTGGACCTCCAGTGAAAATCAATTTCAGAGACATTTCTTGTACAGGCACTAATTCTGTTATCTTTCATTACTCCCTGATAAGTAAGTTTTCAATTGTCACAGTCTTAATTGCTCATCTAGTACCATAATATTTAATACTATCAAATTAATGTGTTAATCACTCAGTCTTCTGACCACAAAGGAAAGTATGTATAGAACCTTTGGAAAATAATTATTGCTGTGGACCAAAGCTCCTTCTCCTGAATAGATAATACAAGTAAGTAATGTGCTTGTTTTGTATACTTCAAAGCTAGGTACAATACCCAGTGCCACATATCCTCCACTGAACTTTTTAAGGAATATTTCTTGAGTACAGAGCCAGAAGTAAGCCCCAAGCACTTATGGATATGATCCAAAAACAAACAAAAAATAACTATTTCTTTTAAACACAAGAGCTTAAACTCCTTTCTCCTCACTCCCACCCTGATAGAACTGGGTCCTCCTAGCTCCCTCATTCTATACTATCATTATCATTCTTATCCAAGAAACCATAAATGTTTCATGACATTCTTATTCTCAGCGACTGGCCTTGCAAATAGGAATGGTGTTTTATTCATCTTTGTAAGCTAGATCTAATCTTTAACACTGTGTCTTGAGATTTACAATGTAACAATAAAAAAGTGATCTCTTGGAGACCAGGATTCTTGATTCCTATCCTGGTTCTTCAATATTCTTGAGGATAACACTGGTCAAATTCATTTAATCTCTCCTTCAGAGCCTCAATCTTCTTGTCATTACCATGAAGATATGACAGCCTGGCCTGCCTGTATATTTCAGAAGTTAATTTTGAGAGTAAATTGATATGATAAAGTATAAAATTAGAAAACATTATTTTTCTAATATTTGTTTCCAAATGAATATAGATCTTCATTCTTTATTGCCAAAGCTTATAAAATTTTAGTGCCTTGCTCTAAGAATTCTCTTTGCTTCATCAATTATACCAAACTTGATATGCTGTTGACTTTAAATGTGCAGGGTCATAAATCTAAGCAGCAGAAGAATATAATTTTAAAAATCGCATTTTACTGAGCCAAATAAGGGTTTAAACAACCATACAAAGACTACTCAATAGAGATTTTTAATACAGAGGAGAGAAAAATTCCTAAATGGATAAAGAATAAATTATAAAAAGTACCAAAAAATAAAAACCATATAGGGCACAGTAGGTCATTTTGAACAACTAGGCAGCTTTGACTTCCAGTTAGATAAACATTCGCATTTTAAAATAACCGTTTTAAAGTGCTTTTCAAAAAGACAATCAGCTCTCACTCATTACACACTTTAGTTTTTTCAGAGAGTATTAACTTCTTCAAAACCAATGTTAAACCAAATAACTAAATATCAGATAAATCTTGCACATTTAATATAAGCAGAAAGCAAATTCAGACAATTCTGCAATAAGAGAATCAGTGTGAATTTTCTTATGGGGAATTTGTAGCTCAAACTTGTAGAGAATATATAATGATTAAGATAACAAATATTTTATTATCTCTAATGTATACAAATGTTGGTTTTAAAATTAAAATGCTTTTTTAAAAACAGCAATTATTTTTGTGTAATGCTTTTTATACAGAAAAATGCCAATCATAATTATACCAAACAATTTTTCTTCCTATATTCACATGTATCAAATTCTGAGTTGAGGGGCCAGAGAAATAGCACAGTAGGCAGAGCACTTGCCCTGTATACAGTTGACATCTCATATGCTCCCCTGAGCACAACCAGGAGTAAACCCAGAGTTCAGAGTTAAAAATCACCCCTGAGCATTGACAAATGTGGCCCAAGAACAAAAACTAAAAAAAAAAAAAGAAAAAAAAAGAAAAAAAGAAACTGAGTTGAGGGGCAGAAGCTATAGTACAACAGGTAGGGCATTTACCTTGCATGCATCAGGTTTGATCTCTGACACCCTGTATGGTCTCCCAAGCCTGACTGTAGTGATTTATGAGAATAGTGAGCAAGAATCCCTGAGCACTGACGGGTATAGTCCAAAAACAAACAAATAAAATCACCTGTATTGATACTGATCAGAAGTTACAAATGCTCATGGGAAACTAAGCAACATTGAAAAGCAATGATGAAGGTCCAGAGCAATTGTATAACAGGTAGAATACTCGCCTTGTATGCTGCTGATACAGGTTGAATCCTGGTACTTCACATTGTCCTTCAAGTCTACCGGTGTGATGCCTGAGCACAGAACAGAAGTAAGCCCTGAACACAGCTGGGTGTGTAGCTACTTCCCCCTCCCCCAAATAATAATAGCACTGATAATCATCATTAAGATTAGTAAACAAGTGTGAAAGCCATAATTATATATATATATATATATATATATTCCATTGTTCAATTTCTTCCCTTGTTCTGTCTTTTAAATTCTCTCTTTTTATTTGGCTCTGTGCTTCTTTCTTCTTCTGTAATTATTCACAATTCTGTCACCATCATTTGCCAATAACCTCTAATCAGTATTTATGGTTTTGACATTTTGGGAACCAAGAATGGTCAAATGGTGATAACATTTCATGTGGCCAAGGCATAAATTCGATGCCATAGCTATATCACAAAGCTTTATAATAGCAGAACTATTTTAACAGGAAGAATACCTGCTCAGTTTCCCTGGAACACAGAAACTAAAATTCTTAAAATAAAGTCAATTCATACTGCTTGTAATGAAAGCAAAGAAAACATGAGGAAGTACAACAAGAAAGTTACGATCCATAGTCAAAGAAAAAGGTGTACAAAACTGTTCTAGATGGATAAAATTAACATCTCTAAATTTTTGTTCTTTGCCATATTTCTGTGGGCAGTTACCTGTGACTTCATCTGGGTGCACATATGTGATTGGTAAAAACCAAGTGCAAATATTAACATAAATATATGTTATATTGAACATTATTACTTAACTTCAAGGTTTGCCAGTTCAGGTATAGGTATCAGGAATCATAATTATACTTGCTTTTGTGCTTCTATCTGCCAGGTCTGATTATAAAAGATTGCTCGATTCTATTCTATTATGTGAGAAGTGACAGACAAAATGATAGCCTGGAACAATGTATGCCACATATCAGCAAATATTCATTCAATCTTTGTTCCTGTTAGTGAACTTAAACAGATCAGTTGAATCATCCAGTAGATCACAAATGGTTCCCCTGAAGCAAAAGTTATCTCTTATTATAAGTACATCTTGTAATAGGTGACTGAGTTGTGAATGCTTGCAACAGCTTTATTATTTTAGTTGATAGAGTTAAAGGTAATCATGCTGTGGGGGAAATGACTACAATTGAGCCTATGAATATGTTGCTTGTGTTGGATAATTTTCTTTTAATGCCAATTTAAAGACATCTTTGCTTTCCCAGGTCATCGTGTAAATGAAAATAATGAAGGGGTACTCATTCTAACTTCTCAGAAGTGACTCGAGAGACTTTCTCCTCCTCCTTCTTCTCTTCCGCCTACTACTACTACTACTACTACTACTACTACTACTACTACTACTACTACTACTACTACTACTACTTCAACTACTATTATTACTGCTGCTATTGTTGCTGCTACTAATACTACTACTCTTTCTCCTCTTCCTATCCTCCATCTCCTTCTTCACTTTCTCTTCTTCCTTCTCTTCCTCTTTCCCCTCCTCCTTCTTATTTTTATTCTTCCTTGTTCTCCTTCTTTTATCTAGGGGGATATTAATGTAAACTGCAAGAGATCATTGGATAGAGCTTGTTTTGCTTTAGCTTTTAAAGTTGAAAGGCCCAATTGTTTTTTGCCAATATCACAGCACAGAGCAGATTAGAGGCACAAAATTTGCTAACTAGAGCTACTTCATGTAAAAAGCAGAGCAGCATGTTAGAATTGAATTCATTCATCATCAGTCTCAAGTGGGAATATATCACATAAGCCACATATTAAAGGAAGAATGAAAAATCTTTCATGATAATATATAAACAAGTAGAAGAAATGGGCTCAAAAACGTGTATGTTGAATCTTGAAATTTTAGCCAGACAAAACATTGAATGAGAGTGATAGAAAAGCAAGTTGGCCAGATTCCTCTTTCACTTTTCTTTCTTTATTGTTCTTTCTTCTCCTCTTCTTTCTCCTTCTCTTGCTTTCTATAGCCTTTTTTGGGAAAAGATAGGAAATGCACTTTATATTGTGGAATATGGAGTATTACTGGTGAAGAAGTTTTCAGCAATTTCTCAGAAAATTCTGAAATGCAATTTAGAGTCACAAAGAACCAATTCCCAACTCAGGAAAGAAAAAGCTGAAATAAAATGTCTGAGTTCTATCTCCTAAATTAGGATTTATATCCAAAGGGCAAAGAGCTATGTCACTCTTTCAGTGATGAGTCACAGAATATTTTATATTATAAGTAAAATTCTGTCCTGGTCTTTAAAACATTTTTTATATTTGCATCTTGGGTAATAAATAGATCCTGGGAACTCATACAAAGCATTCCAGAGAGAGCCCTCTCATTTTGTCTTAGATCATGACCAAGTGAAAAATAGAGAAGATAAGGGTGAATTTACCAATGGTCACTTGAAACACAGATCAATCCTTAACAGGTAAAGTAAACTGAAGGAGGAAAATCTAATCACAATTATTTCATAGTGCTCATGAAAATATCTCTTGGAAAAGTGTTTTAAGCATTTTTAGGTTCATACATAACAAAGTAGCTAAATAATGAAAAATACTATACTGTTCCTTTTTGTCTTCTTATCTAATCTTTGAACCCAGAAAGAAATTAGTGTGAGAAAAAGAGTAAATGGATAAAGAAATGAGAAGGAAAAGGCCTTTGCAAGTATAAACAAAAGACAAACAAAGCAGGTCAGAGCAAAAGGAATACATGTGACTGAAATTTATCATGTGCAAGGTTTAGTTTTTGTTTTGCTTCGTTTTGTTGTGGGTATGGTTGTTGGTCCATGTTCAGAAATGCTTAGAGCTAACTTCTGGCTCTGTGTTTAGGGGTCAGTCTTGGTGGGGCTCAAGGGACCATTTTGGAGATAGAACTTGGGGTCAATTTCTTGAAAGACAAATGCAGTACCCACTGTATTGGAGCTCTGTGCAGATCAAAAATTTATAACCATCTTTATCAAGACATTCTAAAATTAATTGGTATTACATTTATGATACAATATGAATATTTTTTTTGGTTTTTGGGTCACCCTGCAGTGCTCAGGGGTTACTTCCGGCTCCATGCTCAGAAGTTGCTCCTGGCAGGCACGGGGGACCATATGGGGCACCGGGATTCGAACCAATGACCTTTTGCATGAAAGGCAAACGCCTTACCTCCATGCTATCTCCCGGGCCCCTTTTTTGTTTTGTTTTGTTTTGTTTTGTTTTGTTTTGTTCAATATGAATATTTTGTATAATATATATAAATTATATAATCTTTTTGTATATCTTTTATATAATACTAGAGGCAAAAGTGGTGATATCTACTAGAGTTGATGGAGGAAATTAAGCTTAAAGGTATGTGAGATGAAAAATATAATGGCATGTTTAGTTTATGTCCCAAGTAACCATTGTTAGAGTATTAAATTGTTAAACTCATCTGCTTGATCTTGTTAATGCTGTATTCTACCTTGATTATGTATGCACAATCTTTTCAATGTCTTATCTGCATGTAAGAGTAGGAAAATTCTTCTGCTTTCAGTAACACACCTTATTTATAATACAGAAAATACTATAGTGGATGATATTTGTTCAGGATTCAAAGATATAAGAGGTCTAAAACATACAAGAGATATTATGGAACACTTGGAACCTTCTTTAATTTTCTGTGATTATGTAGACTGATGTGTTCACTCCTACTTTCTTTTTTTTAATAATAAGTTTTATTTTGACCAAAGCAGATTACATATCTTTCACAGTAATATTTTACATACATATTAATATTGAATCAGGGGAATCCCCATCACCAAAGTTTTCTCCCACCACCCCCAATTTTTGCATGTAAAGCAAGCTCTTGTTGACAATAATATTTTAGGTACATGTTAACTTAATATCAGGGGAATTCCCATCACCGAATTGTTCTCCCTACACCTCCGTTCCCATCCTACCTCCTATATCTTCCTCCCTCAAACCCGGGCCTGCAAGAGTGTGTGGTCTCCTCTGTGCCTAACTTGCTACTTAGTGGTCATACACTTGTTTGGTCTTGATAGCTTCCTTATTTCCTCCTGTAAATGGAGTCGGGACTAGATAGATCAAATTACATGGTTTTGTTTGATAAAGAGAAAAGCAATACACTGGAGTAAAAATCAAATACTCCGAAAATGGGTGGAGTCCTTCTAGAGGCTCTCATCCTCTGTTTGAGAGGCGAAGGGTAAAATGGTGAATCACTTCAACAGTCCAAAAACAAGTGTCAAATAGAATAAAATATCCAGTGAGCACTCCAGCAATAAAGGTAAGCACCACATAAAAGCCATGATCTTGAGATAAAAACATGGCAGAGCACATAAAGAAACAAAATAAAGGAAGAAAATAAATAAATATATATTTATTTATTCCAATTATATATATATAATTGGAGATAACAACTTCAATAACCTCACCAAAACAAAGAAATAGACAAAAACTAGATAGATAAATAAAAAAAGGAAGAAAAATTATTTTGTGCTTTTGTTTGCCCTCCTGCACAGTCACAGTAAATATTGGGGTCATTCAAAAAGGAATTCCCTTGGCATAAGAGATACAGGTTTTCTCCACCCTTGGAGTATATTGTCATGGGATTAACTATAGACTCCATACAGGTTCATTTACTCTCCCCTTGGTGCTTCCGTGCTGTTTGGAAGACTTTTGCTCCATCCTGAGTGATAAAATCAGACCTCTGTATCTAAAGATCTCAGTATCTACACAAGTCAAGGGGTGGAACTTATGATGAAGCCTTTATTTGTGGTTCTAAAAGTTCCGCTCCCTCAGTGTCATTTTAACCCATCTTCTATGGCTGGTGGTCCTGTCTTTGTATTGATCCTAGGATGTTTCCAGAAGACCCATTCCATTGCAATTGTCTCAGGCAGACCTTTGGAACTGGAGATCATGGTTGTTGTGCAGGCCATAGCTCAAACTCTAGACTAGGGCTTTTTTATTGGTTACAGGATACATACAGTCCAGTCATGGTTCTATCAGCCAGTCATCTGTAGATCTCAATCTTGGCTTTTGGACAGAACAAAGGGTGACAAGTCTTCTGTTTTTGTCTTATCATTAGCTGGTAGGGTCGGATAACCTGGTCTTAGGTCAAGTTGTTCCCATTTTCCTCTTTGTTAGGATATCATATTAGAGCTGGCACTTGATGGTGTCCCAGAAGTATTAAGGATGGGATTTTTTTCCTGTAGCTGTCGTGAAGAACTGTGTCATTTCTATGTCTGGGATCCAGGGTTCAAGGCTGGACGGATGATGTCTAATCACCTGGGGTCTAAGTTGGGCCCACATGACATATTTTCAGGGTGGAAGATGTCCCTGTATTGTAAACAAGTATGAGTTCTTATCCCTAGTAGATGAGAGCTCATTTTTATACGTAAGATTTCCCCTTTTTTAGTGTGTCTTTGCAGGGGAGAATGGTGCTACATTATATTGCCGGTGCATTTGGGGGTAGAAAGAGAAGAAAGCAGAACAGGTCACACTCCCAAAAAATATAAAAATAGAAATAAAACTATATGTGCTCACATAAATATATAAAAATAATAAAATAACAAGGTAATTAAAGGAACAAAATGATGCAATAGACTATCTTAAATTTGGGGGGAAAACAGGTAAAGAGGTATTGAGTATAGGTCTTTTACTTATGATGGAAGTATAGGTTTCCCCATTGACTTTTGGGATTTTCTTGTGGTGTGCGGGTTCCCGAGAACCTTTTCATCATGCACCCTGACTTTCTTCAGATTGGTAAGAGAATCGCGGCAGGAAGGTCTTGGGAAGACTTCTTGCTTTAGGGGTACTTTTAAAGCTAAGACCATTTTCAAGTAACAGTCCGTATTAGGAAGAGTTGGTAAGGAGACGTGCAGCATGAGTCAGCAAGGGAGTTGGTTGGCTCTTCTTGCCAGGGATGAGGTGTGGGTTTGACTGGGTGTCTCTTCACTTGGATGCTGGGTACTGGTTCGTTGGGGTAGAAGGTCAGTCTTGATGCCTAATGGATTAAGAACTGAGGGTGAAGAGTTTTAATAAGGTGGGAAATCTGGATGGGGTTGAGGGGTGCAGGGTAGAAACTCCAAACACTGTAACAATCAACAAATACTGAGAAGTAGTGCCCAAAACACATGAAAGAAGAACAACACAAACTCTTGATTAAACATTATACCACAAAGAAACCAACAACAGCAGAAACAGCAGCATAGAGAGAACAGGTATGTAATCAGCCTTCTACCACAAAGGCCCATAATATCCCCTTAGGAATCTTATACAGAAATACAGGTAAAGAATACCATGGGAAATCACTGATTCCAATGGAAACATCTCATAAAAATAGGTTTTTATGCCTTAATCTAACTATATTTAAAATAACCTCTCAGCTTTTCTATCCACAGGCATTATTGTATACAAAGGATGGACAAAACAACATGGCATTTCGGGGTTCAGTCACACAAGATACCATCCCCAGCTTGCACTATGAGAATGTCCCAAGAAAACTCTTTAATATACACGTTATCTCTAGGTTATACCTTCTTTTAGAACTTAAAGCACGTGATGAGCCAGACCACTGAAGCAGCAAAAAACCTACAGACTTTTACTACAGGCCCTACTCATCGAACACATTCAAGCAAACTAGAATTCCCTTGCTCTTTTCTCTCTCTTCTCACTACTTTCTTCTTTTTTCTTTTTCTCTTCTCCTTTTCTTTTTAATGTATTTTCTCTTTTCTTCTTTACACCCCTTCTATACACTTTCTTAGTATTTGTTGACTGTTACAGTGTTTGGAGTTTCTACCCTGTTAAAACCTGTTATTTGATTGTTGAGTATTAGCAGATGAGAGTGCCTTTCGTACCCACCAACAGACTGTTCCCATTATTTTTGATGTGAGTCATTCTCACTGGTGTGAGGTGGTAACTCATTGTTGTTCTGATTTAGAATTCTCTGATGATAAGTGAAGGTGAGCATGTTTTCATGTGTTTGTTGACCATCTTTCTGTCTTCTTCAAAGAAGTGTCTATGACTTTTTGGCTTGGGGGGGCTCAGCTTTCTGAGTGCTTTATATAGTCTAGATATTAGCCCTTTATCTGATATGTTGAGTGAAAAGATTTTTTTTCCCAGTCAGTTAACTGTCTTCTTGTGTTAAGGAGGGTTTATTATGCCATGCAGAAGCTTTCTAGTTTGATGTAGTCCCATTTGTTTATGTTTGATGCTAAGGTTCTTGCCATTGGTGCCCCATCCTGGAAGACCTTTTTGATATATAGGTCTTGGAGTGTTCTACCTATTTTGTTCTCTATAAACTTTATAGATTCTGGTCTAATTTGGAGGTCCTTGATCCATTTTGAGTTGATTTTTGTATAAGGAGTGAGGTATGGGTCTATTTTGAATTTCTTACATGTGGTTTTCCAGTTGTACCAACACCATTTGTTGAAGAGACTTTCTTTGTTCCATTTCAAGTCTTTATAATATAAATGCTTTATATTATAAAGGCTTTATAATATAGTTTATAATATAGTTTCAAGTTAGGTAAAGAGATGCCACCAAGCTTCTTGTTTTTCAATATGTGTTTGGCTATCCTGGGTCTTTTGTGGTTCCAGATGAATTTTATGATTGATTGTTCTAATTCTTTAAAGAATGATGTCTGAATTTTGATCAGTATTGCATTAAATCTATATAGTAGTTTGGGTAGGATAGTCATTTTGACTATGTTGATTCTACCTACCCATGAGCATGGGATGTCCTTCCATTTCTTTAGATCCTCTTCAATTTCTTTCTGTAGTGTTTTGAAGTTTCCCTAGTATAGGTCCTTCACTTCCCTTGTAAGATTGATTCCTAGGTACTTTATATTTTTTGATACTATTTTAAATGGAGTTGTATTTTTGATCTTTCTCTCCTCATCTTCGTTATTTTTATAGAGAAACGCTACTATCTTTTGTGTATTGACTTTGTAGCCAGCCACTTTGGTTAATTGTTTCTAGGAACTTTACTGTGGACTCTTTAGGGTTTTTGATGTATATAATCATATTGTCTGCAAAAAGAGATAGTTTGAGTTCCTCTTTCCCAATTTGGATTCCTTTGATTCCCATTTCTTGTCAGATTGCTATTGCTAGAACTTCTAATATTATGTTGAATAAGAGTGGAGAGAGTGAGCAGCCTTGCCTAGTTTCTGACTTTAGTGGAACTTTAGTGACTTTAGTGCTTCTAGTTTTTCACCATTAAGGATAATGTTGGGCTTTTCATAGATAGCTGTAACTATCTTGAGGAAAGTTCCCTCTAACCCTGTTTTACTAAGTGTTTTCAACATGAAAGGGTGTTGGATTTTGTCAAACGCCTTCTCTGCATTGACTGATATGATCATGTGGTTTTTGTCTTTCTTGTTGTTGTGATGTATGATGTTGATTGATTTGTGTATATTGAACCAACCTTGCATTCCTAAGATGAAGCCCACTTGGTCATAATGTATGATCTTTTTGATAGAATGCTGGATTCGGTTTGCTAAAATTTTGTTAAGAATCTTTGCATCTATGTTCATTAGTGAGATTGGTCTGTAGTTTTCTTTCTTGGTGGTGTCCTTGCCATTTTTGGGAATGAGTGTGATATTAGCCTCATAAAAGGAGTTGGGAAGGGTTCCTGTTTCTTTGATGGTTTGGAAGAGCCTGTGGAAAAGTGGTAGTAAGTCTTCTCGAAATGTTTGATAGAATTTGCCTGTAAATCTATCTGGACCTGGACTTTTGTTCTTAGAAAGGCTTTTTTTGTTTTTGGTTTTTTTGTTTGTTTGCTTTTTGGGGCCACACCCATTTGATGCTCAGGGGGTTACTCCTGGCTATGAGCTCAGAAATTGCTCCTGGCTTGGGGAGACCATAAGGGACACCGGGGGATCGAACCACGGTCTGTTCTATGCTAGTACTTGCAAGGCAGATACCTTATCTCTAGCACCACCTTCCTGGCCCCTTAGGAAGTTTCTTAATTACATCTTCAATTTCCTCTGAAGGGATTGTCTGTTTAGACTTTCTAGGTCTTCTTTATCCAGTCTCGGAAGATGGTGTTTTTCCAGAAACCTGTCGATTTCTACTGGGTTCTCTAGCCTGAGTATAGTTGTTTATAGTATGATCTCATGATATGTTGTATTTCTTGGGGTTCTGTTGTAATCTCTCCCCTTTTATGATTCTACTGATTTGGGTGTTTTCCCTCTTTTTTTTGGTGAGTTTTGCTAGTGGTTTGTCTATATTGTTTATTTTTTCAAAAAAACCAACTCCTAGTCTCATTGATTTTTGTATTGTATTCTTAGTTTCTAAGTTGTTTAGTTCTGCTCTGGTTTTTATTATTTCTTGCCTTCTGGCTGTGGTTGGATTTCTTTGCTGTTGTCATTCCAATTCCTTGAGGTGATCCTTTAAACTGTTGGTTTTGTCATTTTCCTGTTTCTTGACATAGGTCTGTACTGCTATGAGTTTCCCCCTAATTACTGCTTTTGCTGTGTCCCACAAATTTTGACAAGTTTCTCTTCGTTATTGTTTGTCTCAAGGAATCTTTTTATTTCTTCCTTGAGTTGCTCTTTGATCCAGCTATTGTTGAGCAAACTGTTTAATCTTCAGGTATTAGCTTTTCTCCATTGCTTCTTCTTGCAGTCAATTTTGACCTCTGTTGCATAGTGATCTGATAGGGTGCTTACATTTGTAGTCTTACATAGGTTAGCTTTGTATCCTAAGACATGGTCTATTCTGGAGAATGTTCCATGTGGGCTTGAGAAGAATGTGTATTCTCTTTTCTGAGGATAGAGGGTTCTATATAAATCTATTAGCCCTAGATCTTCTAATTTTTCATTTAGGGCTCTTATTTCTTTGCTGTTTTTCTGTTTGGTGGATCTATCCAGTGGTGATAGTGGGGTATTGAGATCTAGATCTCCCACTATTATCAGGTTTCCCTTCATGTGTTTCTCCAGGTTTGCGAGCAGTTGCCTCACATATTTTGCTGGCTCTACATTAGGTGCATAAATATTGACCATGGTTAGTACTTGATGTAGTTTTCACCTGATTAGTAAGTAGTGACTATCTTTGTCTCTCATCACTTTCTTGAGGTTGAATACAATTTTGTCTGATATAAGAATGGCTGTCCCTGCTCTTTTTTTGTTTTCCATTAGCCTGAATAATTAATTTTCACCCCTTTACTTTAAGTCTATGCTTGTCCTATAGTTGTAGGTGTGTTTTTTGCAGGCAGCAGATGTCCAGTTTATGTTTTCTAATCCAGTTCTCTACTATGTGTCTCTTAATGGGAGAGTTTAGTCTGTTAACATTTAGGGAGATTATTGAGAGAGAGGACCATTGTGCAGTTGTGTTGTATGGGTGGTTTTTCTTACAATTGGGGATTTGTATTGTGTAATTCATCTATGACTAGGTCATTTAGGATCGGCTTTGCACAAATAATGTAAGTTTGTTTTTGTTTGAGAGTGTTTTTATTCTTCCCTCCCAAATGAATGAGAACTTTGCTGGGAATTGGATCCTAGGTTGGAAATTTCTTTCATTCAGGCATTTAAATATGTTGTTCTACTGTCTTCTTGCTTGGATTATTTCAAATGGGAGATCTGGTTTGATTCTTATGTCCCTTCCTTTGTACTTGAGGTTTTTTTCTCCCTTATTGTTTTAAGGAATTCATATTTCTCATTGTTTTTGGCCATTTGGATAACTATATGTCTTGGTGTTGGTTTATTAGGGTCTATTTTATTAGGGACTCTCTTCACTTCCTGGATTTGCTGAAGCTTCTTTCCAGAGGGTGGGAAAGTTTTCTACTATTACAATCCTGACTACTTGTTCTTTCCCTTTCCCTATTTCCTCCCCTTCTGGTATATCTACAATTATTAGATTATTTCTTTTGCCTTTGTTCAGTAAATATTGGACTTTTTCTTCCAGTACCTTGCCTTTTATTTCCTTGTTGGCTTCTTGGTTGTTTTTTGCTTGCAGTTCCACTCCTGGCCACAATGGATGAGAGCACTGTTGAACTTAGCTCCTTTGGCTCCTCCCCTGCCTAGGGGTTAAAGGAGTTCCTGAAGGGCCCATAACTTCCCTCCCCACC
>PVKC010026366.1:0-16157 GCA_004027635.1 Crocidura indochinensis | reverse complement strand
TCAGAAGTCGCTCCTGGCTTGGGGGACCATATGGGAACCGGGGGGTCGAACCGTGGTCTGTCCAAGGCTAGCGCAGGCAAGGCAGGCACCTTACCTCCAGCGCCACCGCCTGGCCCCCAAAACCCAAATTTTAACAACTAAACTTTAAAAGGTTCCTGTTACAATGACATGTTAATAGGGAAGGAACCTGGAAACATTGGTGGAGGAAGGTTGGTAGTGAGATAGAACTGGTGCTGAGAGATTGTATAAACCCAACTATGGATAGCATCCAAAAGGACATATTTGGAGTCGGAGCAATAGTATGGTAGGTAAGGCACTTGTTTTTTATGCAGATAACCTTGGTTTGATCCCTGGCATTCCATATGATCCCCCAAGATAACCATGAGTGAATCCTGAATGCAGAGTCAGGAGTAATTCCTAAATACTGCCAGGTGTAGCCCAAAGACAAAAAATTAAGAAAAAAATATTCGCTTCATTATTCATTGCAGCAATTAGTACAGTAGCTAAGAAATAAAACCAATCAAGGTGTGCAAGTCAGGTGAGTGGATCATGAAGGTGGTTTTGTGTACACAACAGAGTAACATACAACTGCAAGGAACAATGAAATCATGCAATGTGCTGCAACTTAGATGGCAATGATGGATATCACATAAAGTAAAATAAGTCAATAGAAAAAGGACAAACAAGGGCCAGAGAGATAGTGCAGTGATAGGGCATTTGCCTTGCAAGCAGCCAACCCAGGACTACCGTTCGAATTCTGGCATCCCATATGATCCATGTGCCTGCCAGGAGCAATTTCTGAGCAGAGAGTCAGGAATAACCCCTGAGTGCCACCGGGTATGATCCAAAAGCAAAAAGGACCAACACAGGATGATCTCAGTTATCTGTGGTAACTGAGTGCAAAGTAGTAAAAGATTACTCTTGACCACATAGTATAGGAAGAACAGGTGAGGTAAGACTCAAGGGGGTAAATAAGAAAAGATAGATGGAAATAACAGGAGGCAGGAGTTAAGGGCATATTGGTGGTGTAGAGGGCTGTTATAGTTATATATTAAAACCAACAATTTACAGCACTAAAAGCCCGAGATCCAAACTATAAGAACCAAACTTGCCTGTCAAGGGGGCAACTAAGTGTGGGGTTGCATTCCCTATAGTCCTATCGATCAGAACCTGGGGCATTGGAAGAGGGGAGTTGATGGTGGTGATGGATTAATGTTGGTACATTCGTTGTATACCTAAAACTCAACTATAAAAATGTCATAAATCACAGTGCATTAACAACAAAAAGAAGTCAGCTTGGGACTGCTTTATTATTTTATCTTATCAGAAATTAGTCAAAAAGAAAAAAAGATACATTATTTTATAGTTTAGATTGTGGATGATATTGAGCAACTATGAAAAAAAGTGTGTGTGTGTGTCCTTAAGCAAAGTGAATTTTGCAAGTGGAAAGATTACTAGCATTTTTCAGGTAAAATTAATTGTTATTACTAATAGAAATGTGGAGCAAATCTCTGGGGATGTTGCATATTGTTTATCTGTTAATGAGTCTCTGGATACTTGCCTAATATTCTTCTTCCTTTAGTCATATAGAAACAGGAGCCCTTTATGCCTCCTCCTTGAGAGACTTATTATGAATATATTACATATAGATGATAAACAACCAGATAGCTCTTCTTTTTTAGTTTGTATCAGTGGCCTGGCTGTTCGGGATTGAGTATGTAATATAGTTCAAGGCACACATTGAACTTAATGCTTCCCTAGGTATGAGAGAATAGCCATTACCCAGGCATGGAAAAGAGAGAAATTCCCTCTGGCATTTTCTTGTTGGTGCTGAGCCCAGTTTCGTCTCCAGAGGACGATGTATGACTATCCTCCAAGCTTTTTCACCGTGTCTGACAATTGTTCCGCCCTGTGGCAGTGATGTGGCCCCAGGGACCACTTCTGAAAGCACAGAGACAGTCCATCCCATAGAAGAGGGAGGGCATTCACATTCCTTAAAAATACTGTCTCTGGAAATCTTTGTTCTCTTTTTCATTTCCCCATTTTCTTTCTGACATCCTCTGCCCAGCACTGTCTTCCTCCTTCTTACTTACAGTAAAGGACAAGCGAAAGGAGCAGATTGCAAGCTGAATGTTTTATTACTATTGTCCAAGATAGGCTGATAGCACTCATTAACCACTATCACCATTTTTGCCTTTCTAATTAGTGCCCCTTCCCCAGAAAGCTTGAGTGCATTTAATTATTTTAATTTTTAAAATCAACAAGATAAAACACCTTCCTCTTTCCTGTGCACAGTTGCAAGTTATGCAACCAAATTTTTAAATCAAAATATGAATACTTTATATCTCCAATTCATGATGAAGTTTTTTCTTCTTCTCCTTATGTAAGATGAAAGTCACTTTACTTTTTATTATTATTATTATTATTATTATTATTATCTTTTTATTGGTTTTTGGGTCACACCTGGTGGTGCTTAGGGGTTACTTGTGGCTCTGAGCTCAGAAATAACTCCTTGCAGGCTCGGGGGATCATATGAGATGTCGGGATTCAAACCACCTTCTGCCCTGGATTGGCTGCGTGCAAGGCAAATTCTCTACCACTGTGCTATATCTCCAGATCTATACTTTTTATTTTTAAAAGTACTGAAGAATGGGCCAGAGAGATAGCCTGGATGTAGAGCATTTGCCTTGCATGCAGAAAGATGGTGGTTTGAATCCCGGCATCCCATATGGTCCCCCAAGCCTGCCAGGAGAGATTTCTGAGTGTAGAGCCAAGAGTAACCCCTGAGTGCTGATGGGTGTGGCCCCAAAGCCAAAAAAAAAAATACTGAAGGACATTAAGCATTATGTAAACTTCAAGCAAATGGCACTGCAGTTTGACATCTGTGTATAAAGATTGTCTACGAAGACAGCTTTTGATGTCTGCCTTTGATGTTTGTATGAAATTTATTTATACCTTTGCTAAGAAAAGAAGGAAACTTCCCAGTCCATTTGTCTTTTCCTTATTCTCTAATAAGCTGCATGGAAGTTGTTAGAGATAAAAAGTTTCATAGATTCTGATTTGCTTACTGATGAGGTTATAAAATAATTTAGGACTTCATTGTGGTGATTGCTATCAGGGCAAGTAATTTTTACTGGAAATTCCAAGACATACCTCTGCGTTCATCTTTAAAGGGTCCTTTAACTTTGTATAAAATAGACTTAAATGATCTCTTTATTGTAAAAAAAAAAAAGCACTTTCCTTTACAAGTCTTATCTCTTCAAATTTCCTCTTTCTTCCCTAACATCAAATTCTTAAAAGCATAAGCCAGTCTTACTGCCTTTGAAATCTATGACACACTCCTTCCCATCCAACTTTCCCTCATCTCCTTCAATAGCTACTTTTGATCATTAGACCTTCTGAGTCAGTGACTCCCAATGAATCTTCTCTACTTGCTAAGAGTTTTTGTCAGCTTTCCCCCCGCCAAAACTTACATTTCCTTGATTTCAGAACACACATATTTTTTTATTAATATCTTTTTGTTTTGTTTTGTTTTTGGGTCACACCTGGTAGTGCTCAGGAGTTACTCCTAGCTCTTTGCTCAGAAATCGTTCCTGACAGACTCGGGGGATCATATGGGATGCTGGGATTTGAACCACCGTCCTTCTGTATGCAAGGCAAAAATACCCTACCTCCATGCTATCTCTCTGGCTCTTTTATTAATTTCTTTATTTAAACATCTTGATTACAAATATGATTGTAGTTGGGTTTTAGTCATGTAAAGAACATCCTTCTTCACCTGTGCAGCATTCCCATCACCAATGTCCCATCCCACCTGCACTTGAGACAGGCTTTCTACTTCTCTCATTCATTCACATTATTATGATAGTTCTCATTGTACTTATTTCTCTAACTGTACTCAATACTCTTTTTGGTGAGCTTCGAGAACACATACTTTTAAGAATTTTGATCCTTTTATTACCATTCGATTGCATTCTCCTTTGTCCATTCTTCCTATTTCCAAGTTTCATTGTTTTCTAAGGATCTCTCTACTTATTTTCCCAATTTTCAGCGATTTCACCCCTACCCAAGTTTACCATAGCACTATTATGTGATACCAAACAGTACATTTCTAGGTCAGACTCTTCTAAGGCCAAACATTTCCAACATTCTGCTGTGATCTTATACCTAATGGCCTGCTCACACAAGGGATATATTTTTAAAGCCTTCTACAGCTATCCATCTTATTGCATTTAGTGCTTCTGCTGAATTTCTGCCAATACTTCACTCAGATTAGACTTTTGGAGTAGAATTTAACTCTTCCCTTTCACTCACTCTCTTTATCCAACCACTTTTTGTTTTTGTACAGTATTATCAAATATGTCTTTTCCTTTAATTCTTCAACTGCCATTCCCTTTACTCCATCACCTTTCTTTACCTGTCTTATAACAAGGACCAACCCAACTACAAACATGTGTGTAATCATGCTATTTAAATAAAGATATTAATTTAAAAAAAACAGGGACCAAGGACCCTATTCATTCATACTAGCTTCTCGCCAGTGTTTTTATACTCAAAAGTTATATCATCTCAAATTACATGTGGATTATGTCATTTTCTTTCATCCCCTACCTCTTAAATCAGGTTCGAATTCTGAACACTTGTATATATTTGACTTTGGTATCTACCCAATACATCATTTCAAACTCATCTCTCATCAGGCCTCTACACATAGTCCTGTATCTCTTTAGTGAAGTAACATAAATGTTGCAGGGCAGCTTTTTCCTAGACTTTACATTCTTTAGTTGCTATAATCCATGAAATACTGTATATTTTCTGCTCTATCAGACACACCTGACCATAAGACACACATAGTTTTCAGATGATTTCCTCCCCTACATTCAGGCTTCAACTCCAGGTGGCATTCATTCCATAAGATGCACCTTTTTTTTTGGGGGGGGTGTCTTATGGTATGAAAAATACGGTACTTCTCATTCCATAAGATGCACCTTTTTTGGGGGGAGTGTCTTATGGTATGAAAAATACGGTACTTCTCAATTACAGCCTTGTCAACATTGTCTCCCCTGTATTTATAGGTCCTAGACAAGTTATGACTTGAATCTGTAAAATCTGCCCAGTAGTGCTTATTATTATATAAACTGTTATGACTATTGCAGTGTATACAAATTTCTTCAAGCAAAGCTTGCACTCTTTGCTGAATAACTATTATTGTTCTTATAAGACATTCCCATTAACTACAAGCCAGAGGAAGGAGGAATGATTAAACAAAACTCCATATATTAAGTATTTGTTATGTGGAAGTTCATCTTTCCTGACCTGCAGTACACAGTAGAACTTTAGAAATAATTGGCATCAAATATTAGATAACTATTTTCAGTATTTTTTGGAAAAAGTTTTGTCATTATTGTTATCTTTATAGAGCAACAAATTTATGGGCACATAAACCTTTAAAAGTTCTCCCCTCCAGGGGCTGGAGTGGTGGTGCAGTGGTAGGGTGTTTGCTTTGCAAGTGGTTGACCTAGGACTGACCAAGGTTCAATCCCTGGCATCTCATTTGATCCTCCCAAGCCAGGAGCGAATTCTGAGTACATACCCAGGAATAACCCCTGAATGTCACAAGGTGTGACCCAAAACAAAAACAAAAATGAAAACAAAAAAAATGTCCTGCCCTCCATGAATTTGATATCATCCCTAAATTTAGTTTTACAAAATGAGGGATTTTTGTTGCTTACTTGGTACAGGGTAGGGGGCTCGCAAGAGGTGCTCAAGGAGTTTCTGGGACCCAAACTGGCCATTCTCAATCAACTGGGCTGACAGTTATATGCAAGGATCAAGGATGTGAATAAAAAAAGTTTCATTTTTCTTTAAGTTTTGGAAATTAACTTTTTTATAATCTTTTCATTGTCATAATTTCTATATTTTCTTATATAATCAACATATTTGGTTGATACCATATTTTACCCAAAACAGAGATCACTCCTGGTTTCTTTGTATGTTTATTTACAACTTGGATTTACCCCCAAACAGAGATTGTCTTACTTGTAAACTATATTAGGTAGAAGACTATCAGACTACACTTGTTTCACCCTTAGTCTGGTCTGGATTATTTCTTGTGCGACCCGGATTCAGATTTGTCCACCTGGGTTTGGATATTCGGTACTTGGGGTGATTTTACAACTTTCATTTTCATAACTTCTATATTTTTCTTTATATAATAAACATTATGTATTACAAATGTTCTTTTGTTTCTGGGTCATAGCCAGTAGTGCTCAGGAGTTACTCCAGGCTCTGCACTCAGAAATCACTCCTGGCAGGCTCAAAGAACCATATGGCATGCCAAGGATCAAACCCAGGTGGACCACATGCAAGGCAAACGCCCTACCTGATGTGCTATTGCCCCAGCCGCTGATTTTCTGTATACAAACTTATGGGTTATATATGTGTAAATACTTTGTATTTTAAAGTGATTCTGCACTAGAATATCAGTTCTGGACTTGATATCAGTGTTAGACTTGTCCATTACCATCCAAGATCATCTTTCCTCCCCAAAGTTCCCTTACTTCTTGGGAGCACTTTCTTGGGTTGAAAGCAGGAAATACTTGAAAAATATTTTTCAAATAATAATTTTGTGAATACTTGTCCTATATCTTAGTAGGAACTTTGTCATCATTCCATTGGCTGCCAAGAGCACATTTTGTCTTAGACAAGCTGAATAATCATAAGTTACCTCTGGAGAAAATTATTGGGAGGTATTAATATCCTTAACATACCCACAATTAAGGTCTTAGTGAGGTTATTTGAGGTTTACTATGACCTGAGGTGTGAGTTGAGTAATAGAATTCAAAATAAAGTCACGGTGGTAACAAAAATGATAAGAGATTCAATTGAGAAAAGGTTAGCAAGGTGTTAGTGCCACTTAATAGTTATTGTCCCCAAGATAATATTAGGCTACAAGGTAATCTAAGAGGTCAGAAAATGAGTTGGCCTGGTGAAGACCAGAAACGACCAATTTGCTCTTTATCTAGAACAATTGCTACTTAATTCTTCCCAAGGTTTATTATTTGGGGATTAAGGGATCTTAAGTGAGAGCACAGCAGTTTTTAGTTAAAGCACTTTTATTATTTCTTGCAAATTAGAGTAGCAGACATTTTGTAAACTCAATTATAGAGAATTTAATGCAAGCTTCTTAGGATTTAGACTTTAACTAAAACAAAACAAAGCAAAACAAAAGAAACTAAAAAAGACCCCTCACACCTTGAAATGCTAGTTTTATCCCTACCAACAGCCATCCCTCTCCTTCCTTCCAGAACTTCAGGGCTTTCCTGGGCCTAGGCTCAGGGAGCCAGCGAGGTGGGTGCCGGGAAGCTATTTAAAGGGGATCCCAGGCTTTCCCGAAGCCTCACCCTGCACAAGATGGTTTGCCTTGGGAAAGTCGCTGGCAACTTTCCTTCCACCAATGTCTGTTCCCAAACCGCATGGTGGCGTAAAGTATAGATAGTTTAATAGGATACCATAGGGGTTCATCTATGTTTAGAATATACATAATGTCTACATTGTATACTTTCCTTCCCCTACATTAGCTCATCACCTTACAAGTTCATTTATAGTCCTTTACTCTCACCCCACTGCCTATCACTCCACATTTAACCATTTTTTTATCCTCAGTTCTTTGCTCCTTATGAAGTAGATCATTATCCTTACTCAAGCCAGCTTCCAGCCAGCTTCCAGCCAGCTCCCAAAGTGAAAAAATAGACTCTCACTCTGAGAAGAAATCAATACTCTGTTCCTATTAATCTACTCCCAGCAGCCTCCTGTCCTCCATCTTCCTTCACTGTGTACCTGTTCTTGCTACCATACTCAGTTTCTGAGAAGCCTCCATGAAAAGACAATTCCTGATACGGAAATGCTGGGAGTCCTTTGCAGTCTCCAGGTGGCCAAATCACAGACCAACACCTCTCCCTGATTATTTCTAAAGACATAAAAGGGACATGTGTATCTCCTTTGTATATCTTAGATGTATTCTCTGAACATCTATAAATCTTTTTGAATATGCTTTTATATAGTGACAATTTTGCCCACTGTTTTTTTTTTTTTTTGCCCCTTTCCCCCTTTGGGATCTGTTCAATAAGGAATTCTGATAGAATAATCTCTCTGTATAGAATTCATGTTAGAACCAAGTTACAGGGAATGTTGGAATTGTTCCCTCAGCCCCCAGATGTACCATTAATACCTGTAGCATTGTTCCTCTTTTGCATAGGCACATTAAAATGGGAAAATATTACATTATGCAAACAAGTTCTTATCTAAGAGAGATGGGAACACAAATTTATAATGCAGTTAGGTCTTATATTCTGAACATTGGCATAATAACTTGGCTCAGGCCTCAGAAGAATGGGCATTGCCTCTACATCCCTGAACCATGGATATCATCTATGGAAATAACCACAATTTTCTATAACATTACCAGGAAGTAAGCCTCTACTAGGGAAGACCCTACCACTGTTCTGTCATTGGCTTACTCCAAAAAGTGAGACTCTCTTAACACCTAGATGACTTAGCAATAGCAACAACCTGCTTTCAGGGCAGGTGTCTACTCATCTAATGGTGAAACTAGAGGACGCTCCACATCAACCTGACTTGATGAAGGAAATATGCAGAAACCAGAATCTTTAACTACAGGAACCTGTCACCAACAACAGCTAATGTGCAAAAAAGTTTCACCAGGACTACAGAGAATGACTCAGGGCTTGGGCAGCCTGGTATGCCTGGAGCCCAGAGTCGGTCTTATGCCAGAAAACTTCAGGGGTGAGGCCTCCTTGTAATTAGGCCAACACTCTTTTTCCATTTTCCCCAAATTTTGCTGGGCCTATGCAAATAATGGTGATTGCCACCCTCACACTGTTACTACTGTATTTTTTAAACTCTTATCCTTTAAGAAAGAAAGAAACAAAAACAGCTTGCTAAACTTAAAACAATTAACTGTAGTAAAATGCCTATCTTGAATACAGGGCAGGGGATGGGAAGGAGGGAGGGGGGCATTGATGGTGGGAATGTTGCACTGGTGAAGGAAGGTGTTCTTTTTATGACTGAAACCCAACTACAATCATGTTTGTAATCATGGTGCTTAAATAATTTATATTAAAAATAAAATAGATTGGAGCCTTGGTGGGAAGAATGAGACAGGAGTAGAATATAAATATGAACTGAGGAGTGACATTAGGGAGTTAGAGATGATTGCGAGTCCAAGAACTGGTCTCATATATTTGAGAAAATCTCTCTTTTCACTTCTTTCTTAGCTATAACTTGTCTTTGGTGAACCCTTCTAACTTTGGAGCCCAATTGTCCCTCCACAAGAGAAGCATTGACTTGAAATGGATGAACCTAAAAGGTATTTAAAACTCACACGCAAAACCAAACCAAACCAAACCAAAACAAAACAAAACAAAACAAAAAACTCCACAAAAATAAAGGGGAAAGTAAACAAGTATGCTGAGATGGACAGACAAAAACTTGGGCATGCTCATGTCCTATGGACAATATGCTAATATTTACAATTAAAACATACTTTTGATTATTTATGGTAGCAAGTCAGTATGAATAGTTATATAATTATTTTAGTGCTACTTATAAAACCAACAAGCTTTATTTATTCATTTTCTGTTTGGGGGCCACATCTGGCAGCGCTTAGGGGTTATTCCTGGCCCTGCACTCAAAAATAGCTCCTGGCAGGCTTTAGGGGATCATATACTAGGAATGCTAGGGATCAAACCTAGATCCGTCCCGGGTCGACAGCGTGCATGGTAAACGCCCTTCCACTGTGCTATTACTCCCTCTGGCTCAAAAAAACCAACATGTTTTAATAAGAGGTAGAAAAAAGTCCATTTTTTCCATTTTAAAATTATGGAGTATGAACTTTGACTTTCCAAGAATCAGCTATACAACATGGTTTTAAAATAGATTGAACTTGGTTTTTGTCTTTGTTTTTTTCTTTAGAGATCACTTGAGGCTGTCTAATAAATGATATAAAGAAAGAACATCCTTGGAACCTTTCCTCTTACACTTTCAAATTTTACGGCACCATTATTCATACCTTATTTATATAGAGGCAGACAAGTGATAATTCGCAATTTAAGTTTAAATGTCAACTGCTTCTAACAAGCATTATATAAAATCATACTGTAGTCTGAACATACTCATTTTTATGTCTGTTATACCCTAAAATAAAACACTTGAACTGCAAAATACATTTTATAAACATAAAGTTCCATAGTAGATACTTGAATAGAAATTATTTAATAAGGTTTTACAATGTTAATTAAAAATAATTATACATTTCTCAGGTATAATTTTTCAAGTAGGTGAATATCCCAATAATTAACAAATAACAATGTATCTGACACATTGTATTGACCAAGACTCTTCTAAGTGATTATATGAAATAATTAACCTTTACTACCAATCATTGATGATACTTTTCACATTTTACAAATGAGGAGCTGGGGGTCGGGCGGTGGCGCTGGAGGTAAGGTGCCTGCCTGCCTTGCCTGCGCTAGCCTAGGACGGACCACGGTTCGATTCCCTGGTTTCCCATATGGTCCCCCAAGCCAGGAGCGACTTCTGAGCGCATAGCCAAGAGTAACCCCTGAGCGTCACTGGGTGTGGCCCAAAAAACCAAAACCAAACCAAAACAAACAAACAAATGAGGAGCTGAAGCACAGTATTTAAGACATGTATTTAGTAAGCAATAGAGCCAAACTTATGAATTTAGATGGCCTGGCATCAATCCCCATGCTCTTGACTACGGTGGAAAGTCTCCGCATATTTAGAGTTAGGTCTCAAAATTCACTGTTTATAAAGTTCTTCCTGTCAACTGACGTCTTGTAAATAAGATGTTGAATAAGATGTAACTAAGATGACATCTTGGGTACTTTGGATAAATGCTTAGGGTTCTTGGGTAAGGCAAAGATCTCACCAAATTACACCTAGAGAAGCCCACAGAAATATTTAAAGGATTTTAGTTGGTTTCCAATAGCTTAGTATTCTGGGTGGCAGTAGATGGGAATTGAAACTTTCAGTATTGGGCCATCTTATGAATGGGTTTAGGGAAAATTAGTGGCTAGAGACACTGAGAAACATGCTTTGTAAAGATAAAAGGAGACATAAGTTTAAAGATACATCAGAAAAATTAGATGAGCCCATGTGCTCAGTTTAGACTCTAGAGTTGCATTTGTCAGCCTTTTGTTCTTTATCACCTACCATTTTAAACCATATCTATTTTGTTCGCCTACTATATATATGTATACATGCATACATATATACACATTATACATATATAGTTCATATACTATATCTTCATCTATATATGTATATACATATATGTTTAGGTACTAAATATTTTCTAGATAATTATATAGTACCTAGTATATATGAGTATTATATTACTTTATATCTATTTTATTCATAAGAAGAGTAAAGTGTTTTAGCTCCCAGACCAGTTTTTCCTTGGGAGTCTATCTGCAGTAGTTTTCAACCATAAATTTGTGGTTGCCCCTATCCATAGGTGTACAAAGGTTGAAAATGACTGATCTAGGCAGTGATTTACAAACTGGATAATATTATACTTCTGGGGCAGGGGAGACAATAGAATAATCTTGGGGCAGGAGTGGTTTTAGGTAAAGTTGTGTGACAAGGTGGGAGCTTTGTTATTTGAATAATGAGGAAAGGCAGGAACCTGCCAAATTCAGTTTGGGACTCTGATCTAGAGGAACAAATTAATTGAATGGTGAGAAAACACAAGGAGTTATTGGAAAGATTTTTTTTGTTTGTTTTTGGGCCACACCCACTGACGCTCAGGGGTTACTCCTGGCTATGCGCTCAGAAATAGCACCTGGCTTGGGGGACTATATGAAATGCTGGAGGATTAAATAGCGATTTGTCTAGGTTAGCATGGTGCAAGGCAAACTCCCTACTGCTTGAGCCATCACTCCAGCTCCTGGAAAGATATTTTTTATTCAATAATGTGCTATGTTCAGAGCACAAACACAGATTTTGAACCCATTTGGAGGAAAGCTGAATTGTGAGTCTAACACATTCTCCATCTTCTGGCTGGAGGTACCAACTTAAGTGTGTTTTTGTTTCATTTTGTTTTGCCAGGCAGACATATAAATATACAATATTGAAATATTTTATTCAGTTAGTGAATTCTAGGTGAAGCCAAGTTAATTGCAGCTAAGTTCTAATTGCAGTGTTTGGAAAGTAAGATTTCAGAGTGAGAATATCCATAGAAGTATTTGGAAATAATGTTCTTGTAGCAACCTAAGTATCTGGATACATACCTCTGGGTATATGCTGCGCTTAAACAGTCTTATATGAAATGAAATCCAGCTAAAAATTCTTATTCAGGAGGGAAGACATGCTTTATTTATTTGGGAATGTATGTTTAAAAGAATTGAAGAAAAGAAAACTCCCAATATTTCACTGAGGTATATTTACTAAAACTAGTTTAGAGAGCTTCTAAGATATATAATCATCACTGTTCAAAATTCTTTTCAAGGCAATATTGTTTTATGCTCATTTTTGAGTCATTAAACCATCATGTGAGCTTCAAATTTTATCGGGACTTCATTTCCCTCTTATTTTTTAAAATCAGGCAATAGGTTAGATGCATTATCCCCTTAGCATAAAGCATGCAGTTGAATTTCCTATTTAACTCAGGTCCCAGCACATCTAAAGTGCAATAAATAACCCTCACCCTGGGTAAACCACTTTCACGATCATGGCAAATCCCCTTCCAGATAAGTATAGGTCTTAATTTCTATTAAAAGATTATGCAAGCCTAGGCCTGAGCTGTGTGGCACAGCAGTAGGCGTTTGCCTTGCATGCAGCTGACCTAGGATGGATTGCGGTTCGATAACCTGGCATCCCATATGGTCCCCCAAGCCAGGAGCGATTTCTCAGCTCAGAGCCAGGAGTAACCCCTGAGTGTCACAGCGTGTGGCCCAAAAAGAAAAGAAAAAAAAAAAGAGTATTATGTGAGCCAATAGTTACTTGACCATCAGAATCAGACATATATTTAGTGTACATGTAAGAATGATCAGAGTGTTCAACTGGAGATTGTTCATAGATCTCAGTTTGGAGTTTAGATCATATGATTAGTCATTGAAACAACTCTTTCCAATTATTTGCTTATACCTAGTGAAATGAGGCCAGACTTATGCTACAATTTACAAGAAAAGTATAAACATCTTGCCAGCTACCCACTGGAATTGATGTTGCATAAAATGACATTCAATGACAAATTGATCATTTTAAATTAGTATACAATATACATACTAAATATTTTTCTGAGAAAATTAATAAGATCATAGCTGCAAGGACTATTCTCACTGTATAGAATAAAGAAAGAATAAGAAAGGTGCCAAACATAAAACATCAAGAGCCTTGTTACTTCTGTCTTAAAAAAAAAGCTAGCTCATTCATGTAGAACTGAGCAGGAATAAAAGCTTAATTATGGGAAAAATGGATCAGTTAAAACAGTAGAAGAAAGACCATGATTTTTGTTATAGCATATAAATATCAAGTTTTTTGGGGGGTGGGTAGTGGTTTGGGGGCTAATCTACCAGTGCTCAGGGCTTACTTTTGACTTTGCACTCAGGGATTGCTTCTATAGGGCCACAAGGGACCATATGGGATGCCAGGGATTGAACATGGGTCAATTGCATGTAAGGCTAGCAACTCTATCTGCTATACTATCATTCTGGTCCCAACATCACACTTTTTAAAGAAAAAAAAGATTTAGAAAGATGCATGAAAAAAAAGGAGGGAAGAAAGGAGTGAGAAGAGAGACAGAAAGGGAGATTGAGAGATATTTTTTTCCTGTTTATTACTAAAGAGGACGTGAGGGAACCTAAATGGAACTGGAATAAAATAATTGAGATGGAACCAGAGCAATAGTACAGCAGGTAGCGTGCTTGCCTAGCATCCGACTAATCCAGGTTCCATTCTTGCCTAACCCTTATGGTCTCCAGGGTTGCTAGGAGTGACCTCTGAGCATAGAGCCAGGTGTGACCCCCAAATAAACAATAACAAAACCAAAAAATTGAAATGTTCAGTTCAGCAACTAATACTTGCAATTAATACTGCCTATACATCTTTATTTTTATTTTAAATTTTTTGGCTACATCTGCAAGTGTTAAGGAATTACTTCTGACTTTGTGCTTACGGCTCACTTCTGGTGGGCTCAGAGAATTGTAAGCGGTGCTGGGAGTTAAATCTGAGGCTTCCATCAATAAGGCAAGTACCTCACATGTTTTAGTATTTCTTTACTTGGCCCATACCCATTTTTAAAATTTTTTGAGATTATCCCCTAGCAACAGAAAATAAAATAATTTCTTTTACATAGTGCTCAGAAGACTTCACAAAATTTCTATTTTTCAGGGCCAGAGTGATAGCACAACTGTAGGGCATTTGCCTTGCACATAAATGATCCAGGATGGATGGTGGTTTGAATCCCAGCATCCCATATGGTCCCCCGTAAAGCAAGGGATGATTTCTGAGCACACAGGCAGGAGTAACCCCTGAGCATCACCAGGTGTAGCCCCCAAAACAAAAAATAAAACAACAAATTTCTATTTTTCTATTATTACTTCTATTATTTCTACTATTGACATGTAATGTCTATTATACTTGAAATATTTTAAAGATGTGGTGAAAGGAAACCTCATTCATCTCTAGCGGGAATGCCATCTGGCTCAACAGTTATGGAAAAAAAACAGCCACTGAAAATTGAACTGTATGATCCAGTGACCTCATTTCTTGGTATCTACCCCAAGTACACAAAAGCAGTAAATTAAAGGGATGTATGAACATCTATGTTCATTGTTATGCTAAGTACAACATCCAGGAGAAGGAAACAACACAAATGTCTAAAAACAGATGGGTGGATAAAGAGTTGTGGTATAGATGCACAATGGGTTCTATGCAGCTATAAGAGAAAGCAACCTTTCATTTTGCTGGAAGTTGGATGAACTAGAGGGCATCATGCTAAGTGAAATAAGTCAGGAGAATAATTACCATATATCATTCATATATTACCATACATCATATATAAAATACATTAGAAATAAGGAAAGATAAAAAATTGAGAAGCTCTTATTCTTTGATTGCAATCTGAAATTTGTAGTTGAGAGAATGAGAAGAAAGAAGAAATGGATGAGAAGTGATATAAGAGTGAAGGGTTTGGGATATTTTGCTGCTGCTGAAGGTACAGTGACATTGACTTTGTTCAGCAAAAACATGTTTTTTTTTTAAAAATAGTTTTGCAAGCATGTCATCTAAACAAGGTACGATACAAATGCTGTCCTAAAGCAAATAACTTTTTCAACAATATCTCTTAAAACGTAAGTTACAATTATACCCTCAATCACACTAAAACTGCTTGCACCCGAATTGACTTGTGTTTTTTGGTTAGATTTGTTTTAGGGCCACCTCAGGACTTATTACTGGCTCTGTTATAAATGATCCCTCCTGGCAATCTCTTTTATGGGGGTGGCACACTTGGCAGTGCTCAGAAATTACTCCTGGCAGGCTCGGGGACCATAAGGGATGCCTGGAATCAAACCCTGGTCAGCTCTGTATAAGGCAAATGCCCTACCCACTGTGCTACCCCTTTCTGGTAGTCTTATTGGAAACATATGTAGTGCTGTGAATCCAACTGGGGTCGTCATGTATTAAGCAAGTTGCTACCTCCTGTACATAGGTCTCAATCTAAAACCTGTGATGTATTTTCATAAATGTAATATTTTAAAAATGTACTAAAGGCATTTAAAATTATGGCATTCCCAACTCAAGATTTTTAGGTCAGTCTATCTTCTATCTATCTATCTATCTATCTATCTATCTATCTATCTATCTATCTATCTATCTATCTATCTATCTATCTATCTATCTATCTATCTATCTATCCATCCATCCATCCATCCATCCATCCATCTATCTATCTATCTATCTATCTATCTATCTATCTATCTATCTATCTATCTATCTATCTATCTATCTATCTATCTATCTATCTATCTACCTATCTACTTATCTATCATCTATCTATCTTCTATATCTATTATTTATCTATTATCTATATCTCTTTAACATCTATCTAT
>PVKC010026365.1:0-16155 GCA_004027635.1 Crocidura indochinensis | reverse complement strand
AAAAGCTGAGAGGTTAAATATAGTAAGCTTAAGGTATTAACACCTATTATTTTGGAGTGTTTCCCTTGGATTCAGTTATTTACCATGGTATTCTTTACCTGTAATCTTGTATAGGGTCCCTAAGGGATTATTATGGATCTTTGTAGCAAGAGGCTAATTACGTACCTGTTCTCTCTATGCTCTTGGTTCTGTTGCTGATTTCTTTTTTTTTTTTTTTTTTTTTTGGTTTTTCAGGCCACCTCCGTTTGATGCTCAGGGGTTACTCCTGGTTACACACTCAGGAATCGCCCCTGGCTTGGGGGGCCATATGGGGTGCTGGGGATCGAACCATTTTTCTTCCTTGGCTAGCACTTGCAGAGCAGGCACCTTACCTCTAGTGCCACTTCTCCAGCCCCTGTTGCTGATTTCTTTATGGTATAATGTGTGATCGGGAGTGTATGTTGTTCCTCTTTCTTTTGTTTTGGGCATAACTCCCCAGAATACGTGTAATGCTACAGTGTTTGGAGTTTCTACTCTGTTTGATCCTATTATTTGATCATTGAATATTAGTTGTATATATGGTGTAGTTTCTAGGTGCTTCAGAATAGTGCTACCATTCTGTGATTATCTTTCATTTTCTGGCTTGCTTCGTTTAAGATAATATGTTCTAGGTCCATCCATGTTGCTGCAAAGTCTGTGTTGTATCATTTCTGACTGCCATGTAGTATTCCATTGTGTATAGATACCACATCTTAATGATCCACTCATCTGTTGGGCATCGAGGTTGGTTCCAAGACTTGGCTATTATGCTGAGTGCTGCGATAAATATTGGGGTGCACACATATTTTGGGATGTATGTCCTTTTGTCTTGGGGGTAGATACCTAGGAGAGCAATTGCTGGGTCAAATGGCAGCTCGATTCTGAGTTCCTTAAGCACTCTCCAGACTGTTCGCCATAGTGAGAACAGACTGTTCTCCATAGTGAGCATAGAGCCAAGAGTAGCCCCTGAGCGCTGCTGGGTGTGACCCAAAAACTAAAACAAACAAACAAAAACAAAAATAAAACATAAAATATAGTGAAAAGTATTTTGCATCATTTGTAAATGGCATATATTTATTTGTCATGGAAATTGTGCTGCATGTACATAATGGGAAAACTGATCCATATAACTAAGTTGGGGTGATGTCTAGAGGGAGAAGTATTGGGACAAAGCAGTGAAAAAATTGCTGATATGTAGTGTTGGAATTATTTTCATAAGAAATTGTTATGAAAATCACTGTAAACCACAGGCTCTCAATCAATAAAAATTTTAAAAGACATCTTGTGATAGCTGACAAATAATATCTCATGATACCAATGATCAATGTGCTATAACATTATTCTTATAATATGAATAATTATGGCCACCATATGTACCAACCAACTCTGAATTTTTCCCTCTGTGGACACAGCCTAACCATATCCTACTTGGGTTTCACATCAGAACAGCAGGCTTCCTGCATCTTAAATACTCAATAAACAAAGCTTAGAAATGATTTGACCCCAACAGTTGTATGCTTCATAAAATTAGTCACTTTGATCTGGCTAATTCACAGAGCATCTAGCATGATGCTGTATCTAGTAAAAGCTCTACAAGGCAGCACATATTGACTGAAATTCCACACTTTTCTGAAAGTGCCAAAGCAGGCAGATTCCACAAGGTCACTCTGTGACTGTTGATAGATTAATTTAGAATTTTATAAAGAGGCCTTACATATATGTACATAAATCATATGTAGAATCTGAAGATACACTGTCAGTCTTCAAAAATACTTTATTGATTTTTTCAGCTCTAAAGAAATATCTTCAGATTCAAACAAAGATTTCAGCAGATGATGTTCATTGTATTTTGAATAGTCTCAAAGTCAAAATTGATGTCAAAATGATGTAATATTTCAGAATAATATCAAGATGATATAAGTAAAATTCTTTTAATGTTACCTACTTCCCATATATAAGGGAAATAATTTTTGCTGCTCGCTCCTCCAAGGGAAATATATTTTTTTAAATAACTGGTGATTATATTCTAAAAATTTCTGGTATGTGGCTCCAACTACCTTAATCTAGACATTTTTAATTTTCTGGTTAGCTTTGAAATTTAACTAAGATTCAATAAAATTATACCAGAGAACTGATGAATCCTAGAAAATTCCTTTGGGATCACACCACTAATTTATTATTGAACATAAAGTTTTGGCAGTCAGCTTTGTGGACCTATTGCTAGTGCAATTAATTTGATAGCCTACCAACTTATCACAATGACTGACCAGGTAAATTTATTTTGCCTTTGAAAACTGGAGAGATTGAATATGAGAAACAGTCTCTTTTTCTTCCAAATGTACTTCCGTTTGCAGAATCACTACTTCACTTTTATTTATATGCTTCAAAGAGCGAGAGATACAGAAAAGGTGTCAGTGTGGTGGAAGGAAAGAGAGCGAGAGAGACAGGACAAGAGAAACTAAAACTGTCAAGGTCAGCGTAGGATGTTGTGATTAATGCTCACACCCGGGCAGGTAGAGACAGAAGGCAGTGCACTCAGAAAAATCTGGGCTAACTTTCTGGAAAGAGATTCTCATGCCAAGTGAAGGAAAATGATTTGTGTTTGTTTAAAAAAGATTTCTGTAACAGCTGATAATACCCAATTTTATTTTGCTTTTGTCCCACCTGATAGTTTCCACTATGACATATTATCAAAAAATTGTTGCCTTTTGGGCATCACTCAAGACATTTTTGAAAAGTTTTGAAATTTAATTTTAAAGATATATGATTCATGTAATTTTTCTCGGCATGTGTGTCTTAAATGAAAGAAAGCTATTGTACAAAGGGATGACCTCAGCTAGCTTGAATTCATTTTTTGATGCTCTTGTAACAAATGGTGACAAACATAGCAGCTTCTTTGTTGAAAAATTATCTAGAAGCTCTGAAGGTGCTCTGGAGGTGGAAACTCCAAAACTAGCTTTATGGACTCAAATCAAGGTGCCCAATAGGATGCATTGTATTCCAGAAGTTCAAGGGAAATGGTGGTCCTCGTCTTCCTGCCTTCTGCAGGATGCCTGGATAGCTAAGCTAAGTGTCACTCTAACTTGCTTCGTCTGTATATCTATGTCTCCAGACTAATCACCCTATAAAAACCCTGGGAGCTCATGCAGACCCCATAAAATCTAGGGTCATCTCCTTTCAGATTCCTGAATCATACCTGTGACCATGCCTTTGTGGGGAGAATGAACATATTTACAAGATTTGGGCATTTAGGAGATTACTCTGGAGAATATTATTTCGCCTGTCACATAGCTCAATGGCGAGGATCTACTGCAAATTATGAAGCTTGGTGAGAAGGGACAGATTGTGGAGGGCCTATGGGTGGCGCTCTAGTTTGATATTTATTGCATCAACAAGTAGGACTTAGTCAAATGCATTAAGCAAAGGAAAGACATGATCAAATCAATATTTGGGGAAAGCGACATGTGTGGGAAACAATGAGGCAGATTAGAGTGTGGGCAAGGAGCCTGAAGGAGAGATTTTCTGAACATGATGGAACCTGCATTTAGTGCAAGAGAGATAAGGAAGAGTGAGAATTATGGGGAATGAATAGCAGCTTGTCATGACAGCAGTAAAGGAGACAAACATTTAGCGCAAGTTAAAAACGATTCTCATAATTCAGCAAAAGAAATCTGGACTTAAGACATGCAAAGCAGACAAAAAGGATGATTTAAGAATACTAGACTGAGCACTTATTTTTATTGGTTATGTTTTCCTTTTTTTTGTCAAAATGAATAAAACAAGTGTGAACACCAGCAGCAACATCATGTAGATGATCCGTTTCTTCTAATCATTATTAAATTTTGGGGCCAACTTTTGGTTTGTGGCTGCTAAATGTATATCTATAAGAACACCAATTATTTCTCAGCTGCTTAATTTAATTTTAACTTTTCATCTCCCCTGCAAAATAATTCAATATGTTTAACTTCTAGAAGACTGCCTTCAACTTATTTCTTGAGTTAACATATGCAGTTGTCAAGTTATGTAGCCGTATACTTAGGCAGTACTATAAACCAGCATTATTATAATAAAATACAGATCATTATTTTAATAAAATGCACAGTGGCCATCAACATGGAATCTGCTTCAGAGTGATTTTCTTCTCTACTGTAAAGAAATGTGAGCTTTTCATTGATAAATGAGTCATTTATCAAGCCCAGATTTGAGTTTTTAACTCCTGTTAAATCCCAGTTAGTTCTCTGGAATTGAGAGATCAATAACTAACTCTACAGTTTTATTTTCTCCTCCTTTCCTTCCCATTTGGGTGAGAGATCTAAAGCAGTGAGCAGAGAGAGAAACATCATGAAGTGTTTGGAGAAGGCTTTTGAAGCTGCGCACAGCATTCATCATACTCTTTTCTTTCCTTTCTCCAAAAATCCTCTGTCAATTTCCAATGATTCTCTCCAAGTGGACATCAAACTCTTAAACAAGAAAACTCTTCTTCATATTTCTTTTTGTTTGGGGACCACACCCAGCTCTGCTCAGAGCTTACTCCTGACTCTGAGCTTAGTGATCACTCCTAGAAGTGCTTGGAGGATGATATGGGGTGCCTAAGATTGACTTCAAGACAACTATATGAAACGCAAATGCCCTGCCCTCTGTACAACTACTCTTGTCCATATAATTTATTAATTATAAATTCAGCAGGAGAAGTAATTCGGGGAAAGGTGTATATCTATTCCCCTTAGTTGAAAATATTTGTTAATGCATATACATGACACCCCACAGAGTAGCAAACCCTGTAGAATATGATAGAAGTTTCAGGGCAGATAAAATAGATAAACAATTGTCCCACTGTGTCAACCCATTGCAGATGAAAGCATCATGGTATACCTGTATCTCACAGTTGCCACTACGTAAATAATTGGCCCAGCTTTAAGCTTCATCACTCATCTTGGAAAGAAATGCAAACAAAGTCTATAACACTCTGGAATACACTGGATCTAGGTTATAAAACTCTGGGATACCCTCAGAAGTGGGTTGGGCCAAGTTTCTGCCCTGCTGAAGACCTGACAGCTACACCTACATCTCATAGCTGCCATCATGGAAATCATGCATAGTGTTCCGTTTCTCTGCTTCAAAACGGATCTCTGTAGAGATGACAAGGTGATGAAATTTCTGGGTACATTCTATAAACATGCCCCATTTCACAGCTTCACTGTTATTCTTCAATAAGATACCACCAAGCCACTGAAACTCTTCAGCTCAAGCCTACAGAACATCTAAGATGTAGACTTCCCAGTAGGAGAACCAAGTTAGATGGAAAAGTGACATAGAATTCAACTAAACTCAATAAACAAAAACAATAACAGAGAATGCTCAACTAGTGACAGCTTAGAAAAATTATTTTTCTTTCATTGAATATTTTTAATAATTTATCTAAGAAGCAATACAAAATAAGCTATTTTGTGCCAGCTAAGGCGGCAGGAATTAGGGTGGTGGGAAACTAGGGACTGTTTGGAGTGAAGGTCACAATAGTCGTGGGATTGGAGTTGAAACAAAGAATGCCCCACAAAATTGTATTAAGAATAACTTTGAAGTGAACGAAGTTTAGGTTAGACAACTGGTATTCCTGGAGCCTGTTGTTGGTCATATGACAGGACGTTTCATGCATTGGGACACCCTGTTTTTAGTCCAAATGGTTTTGCTTTCTATTTTACCCAACTTTTGCTGCATCTATACAAAAGCCTACCACCCCTTATCTTTTAGAGACGGGCTCCCACATTTTTCATAGAACCTTGGTACACAAATTACTTTGTTTTACATTATATTTCTGCATTTTTTCTATAAAACTAAGGATGAAAGTAAAAGAAAAGATGGGGCTAGGGACCAAATAGTTTCAGACGCATTGGTGGAGATATAAAGAAAGGAACTAAATATACAAGCCAAAATCAATAACAATAAAATCAAGAGGCCCAAGCAATAACAATATTAGCTTAAAATGGGTCTGTTATACCAGAAGGTCAGGGAGGCAAAGGGTTGTGGTATAGAACGCACTCTGGGAACGCACTCTGGAGGAAGGTCAACACTGGTGATGGGAATAGTCCTGATTCACCATATGTCTGAAATCCAACTATAAAGGACTTTGAAAGTCACAATGGTTTCAATAAAGTAAAATTTAAAAAAAGAATAACTTTGTAAATATGCTATTTAAATAAATGGAACTTTTTAAAAATAATTATTCAAAAAAAGAAAACAGCATCATAAGACAGACTCAGCAACACCAAAATTGCTGACATGTACACAATTCATAATGGATAAAGACAGTGGCTGTGTGAAAATATTGATGAGAACCAATATATTAGTAATATGGTAAGGTCATTTTTAACTAGAGAACCCAATAGAAAAAGAAAACAAAGGAAATCACAAAAATGACATAATAGCGCAAGTCACAGAAGAAGCTCTCTCTGTGTTTCTTCCTGATGGTGGTTTTGGATAAGCAAAGTATGGACTGCAAACTTGCACTTAAAAAGAATTGAGAAAAAATAAATGAAAAAAGATTGGATACCAAGATTTCGCAGAGAGCTCTAAAAACCTGAGTTCAATGCCACCATTTATTTGTGTGAGGGAAATTTCTATATTCAGATTTCTGGAATATTTTAACTGTAGTAGCAGAAGATATTATTGCTATTATCACGATCATCATAATAAATAGCAAGAACTTCATATAAATCATCTAATGTACTTTATGCAGCAAGGCTTGAGGTAAGTAGATTCTTGGCTCTTTTTTACAGGTAATAGAATAGCACAAAGAGATTAAGTATTTTATCTAAAGTCTTAGAGCTAATTCTCAGTAGCAATAATTAAATATCTGAGGAATCCTATCGAAAAGAAGCCTTTTCTATTTTATACATTTCTCATTTCCTGCACAAAATTCAATAACACACAAGTAATATTTAGAGGTACAATGATATAAGACATTCACATTTATTTAAATTATTATTTAGCCAAGTGGGATTACCCCCACCATGCCCCCAAAATTGTTACTGGCAATAGAATCCAGGCCTCACATATTCCAGCATGTGTCAGCTACTGAGTCACATACCCAGCCCCAAAGCTATGTAAAAGCTAATCCAACTAAATGCTTAAAAGGACAAACTATTCGACAAACAAGGTCTGAGAAACTAATGCAAACAGGATAGGATTGATAATATGCTACTATGTTATTGAAATTTTAGACAGAATTATAAAAAGTAGATTCTTATTCTAACACCCCCAAAAAGATAAAAAGAGTTGATAAAATACTTAGGTGTAAGGAATCTTTTCATGATGTATATGCATATCAATAAATATTTGATAATTTAAGCATATCTTATTTTTTAGACAGATTTCTTTAAATATCACATTTATTTCTTTTGTTTTGGGGGCACACCCATCTATGCTCAAGTGTTGCTCCTGGCTCTGAACTCAGGATTTACTTACCTGGAGGACTTGGGTGACCTTATGGAATATTGGGGATCAATCCCAGATTGACCACATGCAAAGCAAGTGGTCAAGTACTGTACTATTGCTCTAGTTCTATATTATAATTTCATTGCCAACTATATTTCAGTAATCCGGAAATCAAATAGATAAAAACAATTTCAGAGAAAAATAAATTTAAAAAAGCCATATTCCAGGAGTGGCAAGTTTTGACAGTGAATAAGGCATTTGCCTTGTCAAGTCAGCCTGAGTTTAATCCCTAGAATAACCTATGGTTCCCTGAGCCCTTCTAGGAGTGATCCTTGAGCACAGAGCCAGGAGTATACCCTGAGCACCACTTGGTGTGCCCAAGAGAGAAAAAAAAAATCATGTTCACCCAAGAAGCAAGCATTCAAAGGCAAAAATCACTCCTCAATCATCAGTTACATTTTTTTTGTTTTTTGGTCACACCAGCAGTGTTCAGGGGTCACTCCTAGCTCCACTCTCAGAAATCGCTCCTGCCAGGCATGGGGGACCATATGGGATGCCGGGATTCGAACCAATGACCTTCTGCATGAAAGGCAAACGCCTTACCTCCATGCTATCTCTCTGGCCCCATTCCTCAATCATCAGTTACTATCATACATATTTTCAAATGGTTTCTGCCACTCTAGTAGTATAATTAGCTTCCCATTACTATTTTAGTTTGTATTTTCCCAATTACAGATGCAATAGAACATAATGCTATGTTTGTTGGCTGTGTTTTGTGAATTTTCATTCATAGGCTTTGCCATTTGTTTCCATTTGAATTGTTTTTTTCATAATTTGTGTAAAATATTGTTTTCATCTTAGTGACTGTATTTTATGTGCATTATAGTGTTATCATTTTTGAATTATTAAATATATCTGTCCCTTAAACAAGTTTATTCTATCTGGAATTAGAAGGTTATATTACTGTCAAAATATTTGGTATAAATATACAGTTACTGCACCTCACCTCCAAATAAGTGACCAACAATTCTCTATCACTGTCTCCTGTGTTGCCTCTAATTCAGTCATTCCCCTCCCTTACTCCTGAGGGGAATAATAATCAGTAATGTCATTTTAAAACTTTACTTAAGAAATCCTTGGGCTAGAGATAAAGTACAACTGGTAGGATACTTGCGTGTAGCCAATCTAGATTCAATCTTGAGCACCTAATCTAAGGTCTACTTAGCACCTGTAAGATTAAGCCTTAAGCATTGCCTTTTGTGGCTCTCAAACAAAATAAAACTGAAAAAAAATTCCTTGAACAAGAGATATTAAAATGATTTGGGTCCAATAACCCAACCAAGTTCAATACCTGACATTATTACATGGTTTCCTTAACATTGTTCTTCTCTGCCAGTCCAACAGAATCAAGTAGCATGGAATCCTTGGGCTTTCTAACTGAACCCAGTTGGAGAAAAACAAAATCTGAAGCCCAGGGACCGTCTGAGCCTTGATTGGGAAATACAATGAAATACATACATACATACATACATACATACATACATACATACATACATACATACATACATACTTTCCTAAGTGTGATAAACTGCTTTTCACATGGCCCTCAATAATTGCCTTTTGATACTCACAAATGAGTGTTACTCTGCTTTTATTAATGTTTTTTCTCTCTCTTTAACTTGGGGCAACAAAGTGCATAGAAATTGATAACTAATATATGAACAAATGTATAGTAAAAGGTTCAAGTTTATTTTAAGAAGTTTTAATTTTTTGTTAATCTTTAAATCTATTTGGAAATTTAGTGTGGTGAAGAAATCTAATGCTTTTGGAGGAAAGGAGAGGGAATAAAGAAGAGGAGGGAGGGGAGAAGAGGGGACAGTGGGAAGGCAGGTTAGGAGGTGAAGGAAGGGGAAGGAAGTGAGGATTGGAGTGGAGGTTGGAGGGAAAGGGAGAGAAGAGGAGGGGCAGAGAGTAAAGAGGACAGGAGGGAGAGGAGGGAAGGAGAGGGAATAGAATGGAGAGGATGGGTGTGGAGAGGAGAGGATGGGAGGGGATGAGTGAGGAGAGGAGAGGAGGGGAGGGCAGAGGATGAGTGGGTAAAAGAGAAGAGAAAAGGGAGGGGGAAAGAAGAGGAGGGCAGTAGAAGGAAAGGGAGGGTTGGGAAGGGTACGGGAAGAAATGTAGTGAAGAGAGGAGGAAGAAGAGAAAAAAGGAATGGACAGGGAAGAGAGAAGATAAATTAGAATCCACGCACATACTCCCGGGAGCTGCTTACTGGAAAGTAAGGTAAGACCTTAAGTCTTGAGACTGGATTTTATGGAGCAGAGAATCAAAATTTTAATATTTCTGTTTTATTTGTTGTTGTTGTTTAGGAGCGTTCACACTTATTGCAGTGTCATAAAAGGGAGATTATGCCATTTTCTGCAGTATCAGGAATTATATCTAGAGGTGCTGAGGACCATACAAGCAGTGATTGAACCCAGGATCTCACCCCTACAACATAGGTGCTCAACCACTGAATCACAAACCCATGCCATCAGCCAGTTACAACTTACTACCAAACTTACATTTAATTGGAAATTTTCAACTTAATGCACAAGGCCCACCCATGTCATGGAAGATGGCCTGCTTTACTTAAAATCAACTGCCTCACATGAAAAATACTATTCTTATATTTTGGTCAAATATGTTTGACCAAACAAGTGGGGATCAACGATAGCTTTGTATTATTCTTTTGGTTTGTTCGTCACTCCTAAAGCTTGTAGCTACCTCTGAACTTAGGGATTACTCTTGGAAATACTCAGGAAGCCATATATATCACCAGGGATTTAACTTGGACTGTCTGCATGCCTACCTACTGTACAAGTTCTCAAGGTCCAGAAATTATTTTTATATATAAAAATTTAATCACTCTCGGTGGGACTGAATCAGGTTTGACCTAGAAATTTTTGCCCTTTATCACCACATGATGCTAGGCTCCAGGAGAATTAAATGAAGTCACCATCATACCTTTAATGCCTTGAGTACAAGAGAGTTGAGCTGACCTGTTGAGAATAGTGGTGAATAAATGAGCCTATGATGAAACTGTCTTCTTTTTTTTTGCTTTTGTTTTTGGGCCACACCCAGTGATGCTCAGGGGTTACTCCTGGCTATGCGCTCAGAGACTTGGGGGACCATATGGGAAACCGGGGGGATCCATCCTAGGCTAGCGCAGGAAAGGCAGGCACCTTACCTCCAGCGCCACCGCCCGGCCCCAAAACTGTCTTCTTGACTTTCTTATTAAACCCCATGTTCAAATCAACTATGCTATTATTGGTATAGTCATAAAACAATAATACCAAAATACCAACTATCCTAAAAGAAATATCCAATGGCTAAAGATTTTGACAAATGCCGGAGATAAATGTTCATAAATAAGTTATTGGGAAGTACAGGCCAATGAACTATAGGTTTTTCAACCCCCCCCCAAAAAAGAATATTAAGAAAATCAATCCAAAAAAAATAAAGAAAAAGTACAGCAAAGGTAAATTGCTAGGTGAGTCTTAGAAAAAGGCCAGCAGGGGGTTAAAGAGATATTATAGGAGTCTAGCCTTGCATTTGGTCACCATCAATTAAATTTTCTCGCCCCAAATTAGCCCACTGGGTAAAATTTTCTAAATTCCTTTGTGAAAATCAACCTTTGATTCTATTTAGCCAGCCCCTGAAATATTACTGTGAAAAACAGATGAAAACATCAGATGGCCATTTATTAGCTCCAATGAAGCTTTGGGCATTCCAGCAAAATTCAAAACCACTAGCCAACAAAGCTTGGGCACAATGTTAAATAATATCAAAGACTTTTCGGAAAAGGAAGATACAGATAAATGGAATATTAGCCCCTGAGGAGATACACTGAGTGATGAAAGTTTTTGTCAACTTAAATCAACGGAGACAGTAGATCACAGAAGCTCCGAAAGCATGAGCCAAATATTGCTTCTGATGTGTTTGAGTGCAGAAACTCAGGGGAGCATGTGAAAAGAATTTCAAGCAAATGTATCATTAAAAGTATTATGCTGGCAGATGGCTTATGTTTAAAAAATTGGCCATGACTCACCGAACTGCAAACATGCACAAGTCAAACTTTTTCTGTTTATGGGGCTCCAAGTTTCAATTAGAAATTTATGCCACTTTTTTTTAATCCCTTGCACATATGCATGGCACAAGTAAAAGAAATGTGGCTTTCTTGTTAATTGAGGTCAATAAACCACGGTGGCCTACTTTTGTCAATGTCTCAAGCGTCTTAAGTCAAACCATGGAAGCAGCGACAAAGTGGTTCCTTGCATAATTATCACCACTTTGATGCTTTTATCCCAGACAGTCTAGGAGCAGATACTCAGGCTCTGTTAAAATCAAGCCATGGCAACGATCCAGATACAGGATGAGATTCATGCTAGCCAAGGAACCAGGCAACAAATGATCATGTGCGACGAGTATAAAATGTATAAGCTAACAGTATCTACTGATTATATTGCCTGCTTAAGTGTTTTTATCTCCATTCATTAAAACTTGTACTGGGGAAATTACTTAGCAAAGACTCTCTTCCTAACTTCTGCTGGACAAAAGACAGTTCAGGAAAAAAAACGTGTTTTAGAATGGTTCAAGACAAAAACACTGAATGAAAGGGGCCAGCTTCCCCACTCATGTAACTTTTAAGGGTTCTTTTAGGGTATTTTTGTTTTGTGGGACACTCTTTCCTGCTTTATTCAGAAGTAGCTTCCAGCGTTGCTTTCTCCACTCCAAATTCCTTGTTTCCTCGGTGAAAATCTCAACCTTTTCAACCTTCTTGTCATGTTTAGAAACATGATGTCTCAACCTTTCCATCTTTACTTAATAATCTTGCAATATAGTATGACCACAAAGATCCTCATTAGCAAAGATACCATTTTCCCGTCATGTCCAGAACATCCTAGATGAATTTTGCTCTTTCCCAGTGAAATACAAGGTTAAATAAGTTTCATTGGTTTTACCTCTATTACTTCTCTTCCATTTATATCTGGTCATCATTACTAACATTTAGAAGATACCCATGAATTGATGTCCAATTGAAGAATCTTTTTAGTTGTATCATGGATCATTTTAGTTCATGTATCATACCTCTTTATGATAATCCAAGACAGAACCTGTCTGTAACAGCAATACCAATTAGTGCATTTATAAGATTCTATGAACATGATATGAATGATACCTAAAAGAAAAAGTGCTATAAACCATAGGGCCTAAAAGAAAAAAAAACACAAGGTGACAGCCATAAAGACACAAATGGGGTGAGAAGGAAACTGGGTGAAATTTGTAGGGGAGAGTGTGAAAGGGTTGGTATTGGAACATGTATGCCTAAAACTCAATCACAAGTAATTCTATAATTCATACTGAGTCAATAAAAAATTAAAATATTTATGTGTTTTGATAACCAAACTTTTTGGTATGGTTATAGATACTTCCTAATAATATAGTGTGCTAAATCTGTTAGACAACTTATTCTTGTAGATATTTACCAAAACACACATGACCTAATAATCATTTTTTCATATTTTATGGAAATATATAATTTCATGATTACATTAAGTGACCTATCAATATACTGCAGACTATGTAAAATTGAAGTATACTTATCAGTGACTAAGTAAATTCCTACAGCAAACAATAAGGATTCAGGCTGCCTGGCCATGCATGCCCTGGACTAGTAGAAGTGTATGAATTGGAGCTTAGAATACATTTCAAACTAGTCTTAGGAATTAGACAAGCAATAGAGCATTCCATGAGTAACTTACCTCTGGGATGTTGCTTGCTGTTTTTCTTATTTTCCCCATTGGATGTCCCAGCATCTGTTTCACCTTTACCCAGTTTCCTACTCACCTCCTGGTATCCCTTGTATTACACCCCAAATTTTATTAAAATCATAGTTTCTAGAACCTTTTTTAGATACCTTCATAAAAATTAAAGCTAAAACATCACTATTTTAACAATTCCTCAACTATATGCATTTCTCACTTCCAATTCGTTCCACACTCTGCAGCTATAAATATCTTTATACCCCAAAAGAGTTTTCCCATTTGAGTATTTCTTTGAGCTACATTTTCCAAAAATCAAATTGCTAGGTGAACGTATCTCTGAAATTATCCACGCACTTTGAATTATACACTGAAAAAATTGTTAACAACTGGAAACTACCGAAAAAATATCTACTTATTTGGTCGAAGCCTTATTTTAGGATTTTGAGAATTTATTTTTTATAAATTTTGTAGCTACCAGCCTCTCTCAGTATAATATAAAAGATTTGTCAGCAGAAGTAGTCTTTTGGGTTTTCATTTGGATTTTTTTAAACTATAGTTTAGGTCACATGGCCAGAGTAGTGCTTATGCTTATAGCATTGGTGTACAAAATAACTGCCCACCTCCATACCAAAAATTCCCAGTGTCCTTTTCTACTGTTCTGATGTCAACTCAAGACTGAACAGACCTCCACCCAACCCCCCTACTATATATTGATAGACAGTTATGATTTGGGTGCACACATACTTCCCACCACCAACATGCTATATAGACACTCCACATATGCCTTCTTATATTTTTCATTCTACTTTATCTCTACCCCTCTCATTGCCCTCTCTCCACCTGGTATTCCAAGTTCTGTTATTCAGTGCCCAGGATTGATTATCAATTGATATTGCCCAATATCATCAGTTTCTCTACATACCTCGGAATAAGTGAAATCATTCAGTATTTGTTTTTCTGTTCCTGACTTCTTTCAACCAATTTTAAAAGTGTTTTATTCATGGTTGATATACTCATCTGATCCCAAATTTTATTAAATACAAATTTACAGAAAAAAGAACTATCCAATTTTATTTTTCCAATGGCATTTTCTTGTTTCCTTGCTTTGTCTTGACTATTTATTTAGTTATTCATTTTTGCTTTAGGACTTTTATTTTAGGCACTGTGATTTTCCAATATTGTGACTGGATACTATGTTCCAACACCTGACCCTACACCAGAGTATCCCCTACCTTAACTGACTTTTCAGTTCTGCCCTCTACCTGCCATGGTAAGCTCAGTTCTACTGCCTAAGTTTTATTCTCTGTTGCTTTTGGCCATTTATTATTCCCTTACTGTGTTTCTTTATTTCCAAAAGATGGAACAGATCATTCATGGCCTGTTCATCTCCTTCTGACCAATTTCACTCAGCAAAATACTGTCCACATACATCCATCTAGCAGCAAATGGCATCATTTTATCTTGTCCTATAGAATATGGGTTTTCTTATGACTAGTAAACTAGGAAATACTTCTGAATTATTAAACAGGATAAAAGGCAAAAGTAAAAGTAGTGTTTTCTTCACCCCCAAACCACTATGCAAGCCTCAAAAGAGATAGTTTAGCAAAATTATTAAATAATTTTGGAGGAATGATTTTATAAGTAATATAGAGAAGTGTCAATAGCATTGTTTCTATTGTTTTGAAACATCCAGCCTTAGCTTACATATGACACACTATTTTTCATTTCCTTAAATGACCATACATTTAGGTTTACATTCCTGATGTCTCTTTGTGAATCCAAATTTCCTCTTTTATAAAGACAACAGTTTGATTGGCTTAGGGACTACCCAAATAGCTTTATTGTCATACAGGTGAAATTATGAGCCTAGTTATATACTGGGCATAGGGGAATCAGTTATATGATATCCATTTTTAATTTATAAAATAACTTCAGTAACAATGCAAAGGAAGAGCTTTAGAGATAATACAGTGGATAGGGCATATGTCTTCGATGTGACTGACCCAGGATATATCTCTAGCATCACATATGGGCATATGGTTCCTCAATATTACCAGAATATCACCAGGTGTGGTCCCCTCCCCCCAAAAAAAGAACAAAACAAAATAATGCAAAGGAAAAAAGAATCTAGAACTGAATCCCAATGAACTCCAGTATTTGGATAAGAAATACTGTCATAAAAAAAAAACAAAGAGAAATCATACAATGAGAAAAGAAAATGTTCTAGAAGCTAAGAAAAGATCTGTTACCAACAACCAATGCTACTCAAAGACTGATTAATTGTGAATTGAGATGTGTTCTTTGAGTTTGTTTACAGGGGCTATCTCAGAACTTGGACAAAGTCTGTTTCTATTTTTAATTCATTAATTAATTTATTTTTAAACAAAGTCTGTTTTAATGGAGACACAGAAATATAACTTTTTAGGGTTCTGTATGGATTTTGAAAGAAAAACAGAAATTTACTTTGTATTTTATGTATGATTTCATGATATTTTATGGAAAATTTTATCGCCCTCAATAAGAACACTATGGACAAGATAGTGCCTTGAGTAAAATAAGGTTAGCTTGGTTTAGACAACGTGAGCTGCAAACCATGGGCTGAGGCAGGAAATAGCATTCTAAAACAGATTACCATGATTTTAAATGCTGATTCTTTATAATACTATGGCTATTGTTTTTAATGTATATATTGCTTTTAATGTATCTGCTAACTGTTCTTGTTTTTTTTTTGTTTGTTTAGTTTTATATTGGGGGAACCACACCCAATGAGGCTCAGGGGTTACTTCGGCTACGCTCTCAGAAATTGATCCTGGCTTGGGGAACGATATGGGATGCTGGAGCATCGAACTGTTACCATCCTAGGCTAGTGCGGGAAAGGTAGAGGCCTTACAGCTTG
>PVKC010026364.1:0-16138 GCA_004027635.1 Crocidura indochinensis | reverse complement strand
ACTTTTTTTTTGAACCACACTAGGCAGTGCTCAGAGGTTACTGGTGGCTCTGTGCTCAGATATCTCTCATGGCAGGCTCAGGGGACCATACGGGATTCCAAGAATTAAACCCAGGTCCTTACTGGGTCAACTGTATGCAAGGCAAATTCCCTACCACTGTGCTATCTCTCTGACTCTAAAGTATCAAACTGAAAAAAAAAGACTTGCCAGTTTTGAAAAACATGTTCTTTAAGATTATGTATTCTGTAGCATTCAAAATAATAGGTTCAGAAGTTTTGATTTTACATGTTTATGATATTCATGACCAAGTATGATGAAGTCACTTGAATAAATTGTGAGGCATCCATACTACTAATACTTTTGAAATTGTAACTCATATTTCTATGAAAATATTAGAATATCTTTATTGTTATTGTTTTCAATAAGACAGGTACTTTTGGGGGCTGGAATGATAGCACAGAGGTATTTGTTAGCTTATCACACAGCCGACTTGACATGAATGTGTAATTCATCATTACACAAAAGTATAATTTTTTTTTTTTTGGTTTTTGGGTCACACCCGGTGACGCTCAGGGGTTATTCCTGGCTATTCACTCAGAAGTCGCTCCTGGCAGGCACGGGGGACCATATATGGGGAACCGGGGGATCGAACCAAGGTCCGTCCTAGGTTAGCGCAGGCAAGGCAAGGCACCTTACCTACAGCGCCACCGCCCGGCCCCCAAAAGTATAATTTCTAAAGAGATAAGCATCTAAGAAAAATCTAATTATAAAATATTCTTAATATTTAATTAAATCTTTGTTTCATAGTCAAATGAGTCATTAAAAGACAGATTAAAAAAAATAAAAACTATTAGAACTTTGAGGTAAAATTTTCAGGAACCTAGGCCTTGGGAAAAAAAAAGAAGAAAGAAAAATTTTAGGAACCCAGATTGAAAAAGTATGATAATATATAAACATTCATATGGTGTTGTCCTTCTCTGAAACTTATTTCAAGAATCAGTGATGTAATAATACCCCTAGATACTTGAGCAAAAATGATGTCAAATATTCTAGAATATTTGAGAACATGATGAGAAAGGCAGATTTAATTATAAATTGTGATGATCTTAGAAAATATTTTACTATATTCTGGGACTTCAAAACATTCTTAAAGAATTATTTGCAATGATTAAGATGAATTAAAATGAAACCAATGATAAGTATATTGCTAATGTGGCATTCATAGTACACAATCAGTTGACTAAGGGATATAAAATGAAAAATAACACTTATTGTATACAATAATAGTGTCAAATGATAAATAATTACTAATAATTTTACATTTAGTAACATTTTTGTGACTGAGACATAACATAGGGGTTAGTTATGTACTTAATATACAGAGGACCCTAGTTTGATGTCTGAGTATCTCTAGGGAGTTGCTATTTGAACACAAAGAAATCATAAGAGCTACAAAAGCAAAGCTTGAATCTCAGTTAAGCAGAGAAGTATTCAAAACAGAGATGATAGATATAAAAATTTCACTGAATACAATTCAATCTGATTTAAACAGTATAACAAGTTGGGGCCGGAGCAATGGTACAGTGGTAGAACATTTGCTTTGCTTGCATACTGACCTAGGACGAACCTTGGTTTGATCCCCTGGCATCCCATATGGTCCCCCAAGTCATGAGAGATTTCTGAGTGCATAGCCAGGAGAGACCCTGAAAGTTACTGGGTGTGGTCCCCTAAAAAGTATAACAAGTCAATTAAATCTTACAGAAGAAACATCAGGAGTTAAGTCATGTTTTCAGTAATGGTTCAAATGAAAGAAAAAACAAAATATAGAAAAACCGAGTAAAAACTATAAGAAATATCTAAACCCATTTTTAAAAGAGTAGACAGAAGGATAATGAACATTTAAGAAGAAAAAGTGAAAGAAAAGATAGTAGGGTTCATATTGAAAGAAAAAAAATCCTCAAAGCTAAGAAAAGAACTAATTAATATATGGTTAATAGGATAAGTAAGCACTCAAATTACTTACTCCAAAATGACCTACATTAAAGTGAATGATAAAGAAAAATATTGATGCTAATAGAGAAAAAAAGTAATATACAGTGGAATTTCTCTAGTTTTTCTTTGACCTTATCAGGAATTGTACAACATAGATATATGATATATACACAGTACTAAAACTAACCTAACAAGAATGCCATCTTTAAGCTTAATCAAATATGCCAGAAAAAATAAAGGCTTTTTCAGACTAACAATACCTAAAGAAATTTACCACTACCATACCTTTTGCTACAGGAAAGAATCAAGATGGGAAGATGGTACAGAAGTTAGGCATGTACCTGTCTCCAATTTGATCCATGGTACTATATGGACACCTGAAAATTTCCTGGTTTATCTCCAAAGTCACCCAAGCACCATAAGGTTTTGCAAATGTTTCCTAGTACTACAAGGTATAAACAACATTATACACTAGCATTCTAGCCTTTACAAAACTGTCATACTTCAATTCAAAATTTGAGGAATACAAGACACACACACACACACACACACACACACACACACACACACAAAGGGAAAATTCTCAATTCAGTGTTTTTAGTGGGGTTATATGGAAGGGAACCATTCACATAAAAAATACTTTATTATCCTACTTTTCATGATCTTTCACAATCCCAATTTATGTCTAAAGTTTCTGTTACAGTTATCTACCTATGGTCAATAACCTGATCACTGAGCTGTTATTCCCTGGAATACGAGGGAAAGCGAATCTAGTCAGTTGAGCTGAGGCTAGGTTGTCATTCATTCAGATTCAATTACTGTTGTTTTCTCCAGACTTCAGATTTTATTCCTCAATACAACAGTCAGTTCTCCATCTTCAACTAAATATTACTCGATGAAGCACCATTTTCAAGACTCAATACTCTGAACAGGATCGGGATTGGGTAAAAGAGGGACAGTTCGTCATGCGAATTCTCACTGACTCAAACCCTTTTTGTTTTGTTTTGTTTTGGGGCCACACCCGGTGACGCTCAGGGGTTACTCCTGGCTATTTGCTCAGAAGTCGCTCCTGGCAGGCACGGGGGACCATATGGGGAACCGGGGGATCGAACCGTGGTCCATCCTAGGTTAGCGCAGGCACTTACCTCCAGCGCCACCGCCTGGCCCCCTGACTCAAATCCTTTAATTCTGTGCTGCAATCACCCATTTTCAAATAGATGCAAGAACATTTCTACTTTTTTCCAGTTAAACCAAATTATACATGATAATTTTTTTTCTGTGTTATGTAGCTGATTTCTGGTTTGGAACATTTTGCATGCCACTTGATTCTGCCACTTCTTAGGAAAATACTATCTTTTCTTGCATTGTTTCCGTGTAAATACAAAATGATATTTCAATCAAGAGAAAGTTAGAATGCGTTTCTATACCCAGAAAGTAAATAATAGGTGATACAAAATATTTCCCGTATCTACACCTTTAAATATAAATTAATCTTATCTGAGTTAAGGAAAGATAAAATCACCCTATTTAAAATAACTTAAAATTATATTACATTGTTATAAAATTCTGGTTGCTAAAATATGTTCAACTTTGCATATATAAAATTGTTTCTTATGTTAATAGACTAGAATAAAAGAAGGAAACAATGGTCAGTATTTATCTTCAATTAGATCTGAGCATTTGAATAAATAAGACACCAGAATTCATTTTGGCAGACAAGTAACTCACATGAATAGGCAGATTTAGATTCAATTTACAATAACAACAAAATGGTAATTATTTCTAATCTATTATTGTCAAAATATTTTTAATTCAAATTATTCTCTGATTAGTATACTCTTTTAATTGTTTTATCCTCAATAATATATTCAGATTCTTTTTGTTGCTCCTGACAGAAGACTTTTATGAATAATCTTTTCTCCTTCTCAGTACTCATTAGATTTAAGGGTGAATTGAAGTCACTTTAATATTTTCTCTCTTTTCATTTCTTTGAAGCTTACTTTTTAAAGCTGTTTATTTAGTTTTAGAATCTAGTGGTAAGTCATCATACTTTTGAGTAGATTTAAGAAATGTTGAATGATAATAATAGCCTATTAACTATTAATAATAAAAATAGAGCACATATAAATGATACATACTTCATGAATGCTTACTAATTGGAATAATAGATCCAAGCTATTTAAAACTGTTTTTATTAATGTCTCAAATAATAAAAATAATATTGTGATTGGAGCTATAGTACAGCAAGTAGGGTGCTTGCTATGCACATTCTCAATCTGGGTTCTTTCCCAGCATCCCAAATGGTTTCTTGTGCCCCACCAGAAGCAATCCCTGAGTACACATCAGTTGCTTTGAGCACTTTCAAGTGTGTCCCCTTTTAAGTATGAGGATTCCGGAACTGATCAAAGAAAAGATAATACTTTGAGATGGGAATAATATATCACAAATTTGAATAGGGGCTGTCCAGAAATTGTAGGAAAAAATCATTCAAAATGGGAAGGGATAAAGGAAATTTTTGTGGAAAGGGAATCAGAAAGAAAATGTATTTAAATGAAGGTGTTTAGGTAATATTGTTCAATAATATAGTAAGCCCTGGATTAGGAAGTCTCTGGGCTGGAGAAGTCAGCATAGCAGCTACAGATTTGTGATCACATGACACACTTTGTATTTGTATTTTAAGTTAATAGGAACTGAATGCTATTTTGTGTTACATATGCAAAATGATCAGACTTCCGCTAAAACTACGCTTATTGTAGCTAAGTTGAATACAACTGCAGGCACAAAATATTGACTTTATTGAATGTGGGCAAATGGTCTTAATGTGTTGTGAGTAAATAAAATAACTAAGAGGAAAAGGATAGGAATAATCATTATTTATCAGATTTATATAGCAAAAACAATATGGACTAAAGAAATTTCATGGAATAAACACTAAAAGTATCAGGGGTGAACAAATATATAGGTTTAGCTTTTTTTCCTAATTACTTTTAACTTTGAATTTTAACTTTTCCATTCCCATGCTTTTTAGTTACTCAATTTCCAATATTCTATCAGAAGATAGAGATAACCATGCCAATCATATATTACTGGTATTTTAAGACTTTTCTTTTTTTTTTTTTTTTGTTTTTTTTGTTTTGTTTTGTTTTGTTTTTGGGTCACACCCGGCAGTGCTCAGGGGTTACTCCTGGCTCCATGCTCAGAAATTGCTCCTGGCAGGCACGGGGGACCATATGGGGCACTTGGATTCGAACCGATGACCTTTTTGCATGAAAGGCCTTACCTCCATGCTATCTCCCGGGTCCCAATTTATAGTTTTAACTGGTGCAATATTTGGGGTCAGCTAAATAGCATGGAGGTAAGGCATTTGCCTTTCATGCAGAAGGTCGGTGGTTTGAATCCCGGCATCCCATATGGTCCCCTGAGCCTGCCAGGAGCGATTTTTGAGCATAGAGCCAGGAGTAATCCCTGAGCGCTGCAGGGTGTGACCCAAAAAACAAAACAAAAAACAATATTTGAAATCATTATTTTTGCTTGTATTTTGGGGGGCCAGACTCAGGGGCTTTCAGGGGTTACTCCTGGCTCTGTGCTCAGAAATTATTCCTGGTAAGCTTGGGGGACCATGTGAAATGCCACGGATAGAACCTGGGTCTATCCCAGGTCAGTCACATGCAAGAAAAATTAATGCCCTATTGCTGTACTATTTCTCTGGCCCCAATATTTGAAATTTTATAGTATGTTTTAAACACTTTCTAACTTATCTTCTCATATGAAACTGAAATATTTTCAGGGAACATTAGTTACCTGAATTTGTTCAGGTTTTAGAATGCCAAAGACACAAAGGCAAGGTGCACTGCTTTTTGACATCTATTGCTTTCAGCAAACACATACCAGACCACAACAGAAAAATATTATTCTTAGTTTCAGATGTTTTAAAAACATCTTATTAGTCCTAAAAGTGATACTTGATCTTGGTTTTTACTAAATAACTCACTAAATATAAGGATCAAAGAAGAATATAAAAGTCAGAGTAAGGACAAAAATAAAACCAACATGAATTCATTTTTTATTGGTCATGTTTTATTAGCAAATTTGACAAAGGAATTTCATAACATGCTTTCTGCCAGTTTATTGCTTGATTCCGTGGCTTTGATGATTGTTGGCACCTCCATAACCCAATGGACTTCATTGTGAAGAAAACTGACTCCTGTTGTTAGGATACAATGTCAAGATAAACTCAGTACGATTTTTGTTAAGACAAAGATATTTAAACCTTTGATTAAAAACAGAAGAGGAAAAGAAAACACATATTTTGGTATTCAGCATTCAGATGTGAAGACCTCATAATTATACTAGCAATGACCTGTTAACTAGTGAACATGATCTCAAAGATTTGGCAACTGATCCCTCATGCACAGAAAATTGTTAACATTTGCTTTTCAACGTTGGGGTCAACATCAAGACTTACAGTTTCAGGATTCATCATTTACAAGATACGAATATATTTAATTTTACTTGGATCAAGAATTAACAGTAGAAAATAGCATTGTACAAACTTAAAGGTTACTTTGAAGAAATATAATTGATTCATTGTTATTGAATAAATGGTGCTTACTTCAAATTTGTATATTGAACTCCTTAACTCCTCACATGTGGCTTATGTAGAGATGATTTCTTTAAGAGGTAACTAAGATTACATGAGTTAATAAAGATGGTTCCCTTATATAAAGGGAATAAATGTGACCTCATAAAATTTTTTCCATATTTATTTCCTTCTCACCTCTCATATTCTTTCCATTCCTTTCTCCATTGTATGTGAAAATATATGGACCATATCTTGAACCCTCCAGCTTCAGAGCATTTATAATCTAGTTATCTATATTTTATTATGATAGCCTCAACTAAAGTTAATTTGCATGATGTCTTAGTTTTATGCAGGACATACAAAAAATAAATACTTCCTAGAAATAAATTTAAGCTTGTACCTCGGAGGATAAGCAAAAAGGCAGAAAAAACCCAAAGAAAATTATATGTTAACAATTGATACTACTATTGATAATAGTTAAATCACTTTAAATACCTAATTGTGACAAAATATAGTTATGTTTTAGTATTAAGTATAAATGCAACATTGAATGGCTTTCTTCTTTCCAATGGATGAGAAATTCTTAGGAAACATATATTGTTATTGAATGGTTGACAATATTTCAATGTAGATACTTAGTTCAGTGGTTTTAAATTACACGTGTAGTAAATCAAAACATATGCTAAGACATAAACTCATAGTCACCTAAACTTTTCTTCCTTTTTTCTTGCTGTAGTTTCACTCATGTAATGCCATTCTTATTTCTAATAGCTTATTTGATCTTTGTTCTGTTAATATGATTTGATCTCATGATAATAAATTTAATTTTCTATTTATACTATAGTCCTTTTCAACCCTGAAATGCCTCAGAAAATCACCTGTTAAATATTATTTTGGCCACACAATTATTAATAGTTCAGGAAAAATATTAGAAGAGATGAAATTTAAAGATATGAGAACAAAATATCATAGTGCTACTTTAGGCATATTATGCATCCCCTAATTTAGTTTGAATTTTAATATTATCAGCATATGGTAAGTTGTTTTATAGTTTTAAATTATTCACTAATTATGGAATTAATTAAGATGTCATTTACTTCCTATTTAATAGATATGAGAAATACTATTCCCTGAAACTATTTTTTTGTATAAAAGAAATATGGGAAAGCACCAGTTTGCCTTAGAGATAACCTAAGAAGAGAGGTATTTGATATTGTTTAATATTGTTTACCTGAATAATGAATGTACTTGCTTGTACTTGTCACACATGACCACATTCTGTGTCCCAGAGGAGAGTCACTGTGTGATTGGGTGATGACCCTCTCCTCATTTGTTTAGTAAGATTTCAATGAACCTTGACTGAACATAGTACTTTCAGTTACTGAGAAGCCTAGTGGTTAAAGAAATGAAACATGCATAGATACCAAATTATAATAATTTTTCTCTATCTAAAAATACCAACAAGACTGTGGAGTTATCCTCTTAGTAAAGCACTCGAAAATTCAATTATTTCTATCCTCTTGAATCATATGATCATATCAAATGTTACAGGGAAATTATTTAATAAGATCTAACAGCCACATAATAAAAAAACTCAAAAAACATGGCTATAAATAACTTCCCTCAATATAATAAATGTCACATATAACAGATTCTTAGTTTATATCATACTTAAAACTGAAAAGGAGGTGTTCTTTTTATGACTGAAACTGAACTCCAATCATGTTTGTAATCATAGTGCTTCAATAAAGATATTATTGGAAAAAATAAAATAAAAAACTGGAAGAAAAAAACCTGAAATTCTTTAAGAACAAGCACAATATAAGGGCAAACATTCTCATACTATTTTTCAGTATAGTGTTGAGACTCTTCTCCACAGCAATTCATTAGGTTAAAAGGAGACCCTAAAAGGGATTCAAATTGAAAGAGAGTAAAATTAATCACTGTTCACAAATGATTTAAGAGTCTACTTAAATACTCCTAGAGATAGAAAACTATATAGTATAGTGGCAGGATAAAATATAAATATGGATAAGTAATTAATTTTATCTAAGCAAGTTGAAGCAAGAGAAACAAAACTTTCCATTCACCCAAATAAAAATATCTGAGAAACAACAAAGGAGATGAAAGACTTAGAGAAATTTAATCATTGTTAAAACTAAAAAAGACACAGGAAATGGAAACATGTTTCTTATTCACTGGAATAGTTAAAGATTGCTGAAATGAACATCATACGAAATGCTCTATACAGATAAAGGCTGACACCATCAAAATCTCCATTGCATATTTTATGGACATTGAAAATAATACTAATAAAAGTTAAAACCCCAAATAATAAAACAATCCTGAGGAAATGGTGGGAACTCTCTCTCTCTACCTTACTTTAAATTATATTTTAAAGCTATAATGTTCAAATTGTATGATAGTAATATAAAGTACAATGTAAGCATCCATCAAATTATTCAGATTTCTGGAATATACTTGAGAGTTCAGAGATAAATAGACAGCTACACAATTGGTTAACCGTTGACGAGGGGCATAACTGCATGAAGTAGTAAGTGCAGACTATAAAATTGTTTTTGGAATACTGTTTAGACAAATGTTGAAAATGAGTCTAGAACCCTATATCACGCTATAATAAAAGATAATATAACATGGGCTAAAGATATATACATTAGAACCAAACACAATACACACAAAGCATAACTTCATGATATTGGATTCAGATGTATTTTGAATGAGACATTACCATTGACTAAATAAAAAGTGAAAATAAACACATTGGAACACCAAATGAAATATCTTTGCATTGTAAAGCAATGGCTAGAATAAAAATTATACTATTGTGTGAAGAAATTATTTGCTCACCGGACATATGACACAGGAATAATATAAGACTTAGAAAACAGTATAATTTTAACAATACCTAAACAACCCATTAAAATAGCTCAGTAAACAGTCCCTCATAGAAGGCACAGATAACTAATAGATATAGAAAAAAGTTCTTTTCATTACTTATAAGAGAAATGAAAATCAAAATTACCATGAAATATCATCTCACACTAGTGAGAAAGGCATATATTTAAAAAGTTTTAAAACAACCAGCACTGCTAACAGCACTGTCAGGAGTGTGGTGAAAAAGGAATTCTCATCCACTATGGATGGAAATGTCATTTCAATTAGCTCCTTTAAAAACAGTATAAGGATTTCTTAAAAAATTATGAGTAGGACTTTCATATGACTTTTGATATTTACTCCAACAGAACAATTTAAGTAAAAAGGATGAACAGGAGAGATCAACAAGTGCAGCAAGTAGAGACTCTTGCTGTACATAAAGTCAACTAGGGATTTTGGCCAACAGAACTCCATATGGTACGTAGAGGCCACCAGGAGTGATCCCTGAGCACAGAGCCAGGAGTAAACCCTTAATACCACCATATAAAGGACTCCAACAAATGAATATGACAAAAGATATTTTCATTCTTAGGTTTATTGGAGCTCTATTTACAATGGTCAAGATCTGAATGTAACTTATGTTTCCATGCACAGATAGTTGGATAAAGACGTGGTGATATAAACACAAAGTGGAATACTACTCAGCTTTATAAGATGGAATTCTGTAGTTCACTGCATCTTTGATGAAATTGAAGAGTATCATGCTGAGAAAAGGTAAACCAAAGGGCAAAGGACAAATACCAAATGATCTCTCTTATATGGGATATAAAGAAACATAAAAATGGAAAAAATACCCAAAGGTAACACATCTGAAGTGTATGCCTATAGAATTTAGTTCATTAAGTAACAGTGGGAGTGAAGGGAAAGGGAACCCAGGGACAGTGGTGGAGGGTTATAATACATCTGATGAGTGTGTCAGAGCAACCTAGTATTCCTGGAACATGAATACACTTTTACTTCAGGCACCAAATTAATTTACTGTAATTATTATTCCTCTTAGTAAAATTAGGATCTGATGAAGATCACTGACAAGATTTTTTTTTGTCTTTAATTTAATTTTTTTTGCTTTGAGTTCACACCATGGCTTACTCCTGCCACTGTATTAGGGTTCACTCCTGATGGTCTTGAGAGACCATATGATATGTCTGGATTGAACCCTAACTTGGCTGCATAACTGTTTATCATTCTGATCCTTCAATTGTAAATTTATAAAACTATATTTTACATTTTGTGTTGAAATATTTTACTAAAATGAGTTATCAGTAAAGAATTTACTTTTAGCACTTAACAGTAAATGGTATAATTTTAAATTATTCTGAGAAGTTTCATAATAAAGTAAGAACATAACATCATGCAAAAATATATCTTAGGATTAAAAAAATGAAGTGAAGAAAATATTTGTTTTTAGGTCTTTAAATGTCTCATAAACTTACACAAATATTTTAGTTACATTTTGTTCCAATTATTGAGGCTTGGTCCTTGAATTCCTCTTTGTAAAATGAAAATATTACATTTTTTATAAATAAAGTTGGGTTTAGCTCAATGAGTAATAGAACTTTTTGTGTTGAATGTCAATATATATTAAATATATAATCCTATATGTGTATATAGTAAACTTTTGCCCTACATTATACAATAACCCAGCAGAAGTCTAGCACTAGTCACTCTCTCTCTCTCTCTCTCTCTCTCTCTCTCACACACACACACACACACACACACTCTCAGTGAGGGGATTAGAGTGTCAGATTGGAGAGTGTGTGGCAGATGGAAGAGGTAGTTGGAGCAGCGATTTGACTGAAATGTTTCTACTCCTGGATATGGCTTTTCTCCCTTCTTACAGACCTTCATCTGTATCATTTAGGAATATTTATATTTTACCTTATATAGTTTTTTTTCTTTCGCTCTCTCCCTGCCTATGGGTTTTTCATAGGCCTCTGGCTCTGGAATCTTCAATTAAAAAGGCTTGAAGTATTTTGTCCGAATCTTGTCTACAAGGCCTACGCACACTCTTGGCAGTGAGGACCCATCTTGGTAGCTTGGTTCTCTGGAAGTTAAAGAGAACCGTTAGAACAGTTGATGAATCGAGTACTTTGACATTGGAACAGGTATTTTGGTGGATATTATACTTGATTTTCCAGTGGCTGTAGACAATGTTCCCAACTTGTATTAAGATCCTGATTCCATTTTGGATAAAATCATTTTTGGCCTCCTAAATTTTAAACTACATATACTGAAGGCAAGAATGACCTATTCAATTATAATAACAACAATATGATGGACATATATCTATTTTGTGTTGAATAAAAATAACAAGATGATAACTGATTTAATTACAAGCATCACTCCTTCAGCCTCTTTCAAGCCCACTCCACTGGTTAAGGAAACCAAGATAAATATAATAGCTACTGACACTCTTACACAATCTATTTCAAAACTCAGAAAACAAATACCTTCTCCTGTCTCCATAAAATTGAATCAGGTTAAGAAAGGAATGAAGAAGAATTCCACTGAACTGACACCAAAACAAGGGAGAGGAATGATTTCAGTAGAGACTAGGGCTCAATTCATAAACAAAAACATGTCAATACAATAATTAAAATAGATGAAGTTAGCCATGATGGACCTGCATCTCTCAGACCTGAGAAAATGAGCTAACTTCAGCATAATGTCCATATAAACTACGATCAGACATAAAGGGACCAATACCATCAGGTACAGTATGTCTTCTGTTGAGTAGAAACAGCCTAACAATAAAGGGTATTAATGTCCATTTAGAGACTATAGACCTGGATTATTAGGGATTATAATTGTCATTAATTTTAATAACAGTTCTTATAATTTGAACTTTTAAAAAGGATGAGAGAATAGCACAATTCCTACTCCTCCCATTTGGAATTCTGGGCCACTTTAACCCCTGAAGGTTCAGAGGATTTGGCAGCACCAATCTTCTAGCTGCTTCTACAGACCCACTGGTGGCATTCGCATATAGCACAAGAATGTGTGCCCAGTAACTTCCCTAGAAATTGATGGTGAAGAATTTAGGAATATTATTGACACAGGGGTGGAATTCTCTATCATATTCATTTGATATTGCCTCATAACTGGGCTCTACAAAAGATCCCTTATGGTTTTCAAGGAATAGGCAATATGCCTTCTTCCTCCTTTCAACAGAGCACTAGGTGACTAAAACCCATTATCATAGAAGGAAATATAGTCATGTTCCAACCTTATGTATCTCTCATGCACCTAAATCTATGGGGTGGGATTTATACTATCAATGGCATGCTGAGTTCACCATTTCTTCTCCTATAAATCTGCTACCACTTCTCTAGCTTATAAGCCATTTTCTAATCATTTCCTAATCAGAGTCACTGAGTTACAGCACCAGCCAATCCACATTTAGTAGAAATATAACCACCCTGTCTGAATATGTATGCGATCCCTTAATAAAAAAAACTAAGGGGGATAACAAACATAATAATAGAGGAACACTTAAAATTGGGACAAATAAAACATCATTTTCTGAATGGTAATGTCTTTGGTCTTATAAAAATTCCAGCAAATAGTAACTATTGATTGACTTATGTGATGATAATGCCATAATGATTCATGATGAGAACCCTCCAACTTGTCATTACTTCTCCTGTAATGATTCCTAGAAATTTACATCTGGTAGTGATTGACATCAAAGATTTTCCATAATAATCTCATTCCCCTTAAGTGATTTGCCTTCTCCATTCCTTCTTTAAATCATAAGTCACCTATGCACAGATTTCAGTGGACACTCTTTCCTCAGAAAATTACTAAATCACCAACTATGTGTCAGCATTTTGTTGAGTTAGTTCTACATCCTTCTCAACCAAGATTTCCTAATATGTCATTAACTACATGGATGATATTTTTATAGTCTGTTAAAATTAGAGGGGACTTCAAAGCCTGTTAGAGGATGTTATGACAAAATTTCCAGCAGCTGGATTACAACAGAAAAAAATACAGATGATGCCACCATATGAATATCTAGGTTATATTCTCAAACACATAATGGTATGCCTTCAAAAATTTCAATTTATCAGAAATATCTTAAAATGCTCAATGGCTTTCAAAAATTGCTGGTTAATATTAACTGTGTCCCTCTCTTGGTATCCCCAATTCAGAACTAATCAGACTCAGAAGGAATTGAGCTTTTTTTAATGGACAGCCTCCAGAAGTCCTATCTTACTCATTTTAACCCTTAAAAGAATGTAGGACTATTAATATTTGTAACACCAAAAATCACTAATGGCTGCCATTGTTCAATTATCAGAATCTCTGGAATGACAGAGATTAATAAAAAATGCACAATCATGCCATACTTAGAACTAATAGTTAATTTAATTATTAAAAGGAGGTTGGTAACTTACACTTTACTAGTTTATAACCATGATATCATAATACTGGCAATACCCAGGAGTAAAATTGAATCAATAATTCCACTCAGTGAAGTTCTGCAAAGAGCTTTGTCTGACTTCTCAAATGAACTTTCTTCACACTATCTAACAGGAAAAAAATAGGATTATTTTAGAAGAACACCTATCATAATTCCTTTCATCATTCACACCTCTCCTGTTCCAGACTTACCTTTGTTTTATATAAATAGATCATCTTCAGAGAAAGGTGGAATCTTTGGTCTATCCGTGATCAACATAGTGTGTACTAATTACAATTTTGAATAACAACTTAATTTACCTAATTTATCCAATTTGCCTATTATCACATGTTTTAGGTCTTTATAATAGTATGAGTGACTCTGCATAAGTAGTGGGCTTCATTCTGGGAATTATCATATCTAAATGCTCACAACCCTGCGGTACAACATCTACTTCAACAACCGCAAACCATGTTACAAAAGTGTCTAGAACCTGTTTACATCATTCACATAAGATCTTATTCTGGTCTTTCTGGTCCAATGATTCTAGAAAATGAATTAGCTGAACAATGAATTAGGCAATGACAATATTTACACCACCAGTGGAAGAGCATAATGTTCTACATACAAATGTCCATCTCCACATACAACAATACATTCCACTAAAACAAGCCAGGATGGACCTGGGTTCAATTCCCGGCATCCCATTAATCCCCAAATCCAGGAGCCATTTCTGAATGCATAGCCAGGAGTAACCTCTGAGATTTACCGGTTCTAGCCCCAAACCAAACCAAACCAAATCAAACCAAACCAGAACAACCAAAAAAAAAAAAAAACCCAAACCATGTCTACATGTGTTATTGACACATATTCACACATCAAATGGGCAGCCCCCATGTAATCAGAGAGAACTAACACATTTTAATAATCTATTGAAATTATTTTCAGTTACTGTAATTTCTAATGCAATCAATATGAATAATGAATCCAGAATATGCCAACAAAACTTTCCAAGCCTTTTGTGATGAGTGGAAGATAAAGCACATATCTGGGATACCTTATAATCCACAAGAACAGGCGGTAGTTGAAAGAGCACATAGGACACTAAAAACTAAATTAATGAAAAATACAAAATGTTGAATGCCTCAAATTGAGATTCTATGATTATCATTGTTTTCTCTAAACTTTCTAAGTCTACCACATGGAGAACCATACACAGTTCCTGAAATATAGTTCCAGAAAGACCTAAGAACCAAAAGGACAATGAACTTACCTATTTGGGTAAAAATTGTCAAGAACTGGGTTGCAGGAAACTTGATCATCATAGGAAGAAATTATGCTTACATTTTCGCAGAAGATACTCCCTAAAAGAAGCTATGGATTTCACTGAGCTGTATAAGGTTTTGTCAAATTTAAATCACACACTTTCGGCTTTTCATAATTTTAAAAGACTATGAACAAATTATCTTCAAGCTGCATTTGCACAGACAGTTTTTAAGTTACTTAGGAATTTAAAGTCATTTGTTTTATTTTATTTTACTTAAAAAAAATCCCAGTTAGCCGTTATTTATGTCATTTAGTGATAAAAAGAAAAATTCCGTTATTACAACACCCCTACATCAGCAGGAATTATCGTAATAAAAAGATCACATTGACCCTATTTCCTGACAACAGAGTTTATTTAATGTAGTTTAGGCTTGGAGTTTTGTAAAATTTTTAATAATTTCCTGCTGTTATAAACCGTTGTTTTATGATTCAACATTTCTCTTATTCAGATAGTTTTCATGCTCACATTTTACTTAGAAATAGGAATATTATTATAGGTAAGTAAGCTCTTGATATCCACTTACTAAGCAAAGTTTTCATTGTTCCTTTCAGTTCTCTTAACAACAGAGTAAAAAGACTCCCTGGAGTGAAAAAACTGAAACTTAAAGCATCACCTGCATTGTAATCCTGAAATCTGCTAGTTCCTGATTCTCTTGAGCAGATCTGATGACATCATCAGTTTAGCCCCTTAACTACAGAAAATCAGCCCTTCCCTGATTACTCTGTGCAGATCTGAAGACATCATCAAGCTGTAGTCTTTGGATATGATCTACCTGAAACTACCTATCCTAAAAACATTTTAAATACAAAAGGAAAGGGCAAGTTCTTGCCTTACGTTAAATATTACCCCAGCAGAAGTCCAGCTCTAGCCATAAAGG
>PVKC010026363.1:0-16160 GCA_004027635.1 Crocidura indochinensis | reverse complement strand
GGTTCATGCGGAAGGCCCAATCCCGTTCAGTCTAATGGTCCTAGCCTGTCCCTGCGGCACAGGGTGAGCCAGGTGCACAATTCTCCCCCCTCCCACATTCCGCTCCACGTGGGTGCAGGGGGCTCACCTGATCAGCTCTCCACTGGGGTCTGGGAGCCTCTGGGTCTGGGCGCCCTGGGTGCCTGTGCTGCCGTGGGCCTAGGGGGTCCACGTGGGTGCAGGGGGCTCACCCATCCACTCTCTAAGGGGTCTGGGCATGAATGGAAGTTTTGCTGGGTATTGAACTCTAGATTGGAAGTTTCTTTCATTCAGTTGTTTAAATATTTCATTCCACTGTCTTCTTGCTGCAGTTATTTCAAATGATAGATCTGGTTTGATTCTTATGTTTCGTCTTTTGTACTTGAGGGTTTTTTCTCTCTAATTGCTTTAAGGAGTATATCCTTCTCTTTGATTTTTTGCCATTTGGATTACTATATATCTTGGTGTTGGTTTACTAGGGTCTATTTTATTAGAAACTCTTTCCACCTGCTGGATTTGCACCAAAGAATCTTTCCAGAGGTTGGGAAAGTTATCTGCTATTATTTTCCTAGCCACTTTTTCTCTCCCTTTCCCTATTTCTTCCCATTCCAGTATTCTACATTCCGTAGATTATTATTTTTTTGTCTTGTTCATTAAGTACCTAACTTTTTCTTCCAGTTCTATACCTTTTATTTCCTTATTGGCTTCTTTGTAATTTTTGTTTTGTAGTTTTTCAAGTTCTTCTATGTGATTCTCCAACTGTGTAATTCTGCTACTATGGCTTGCTATGACATGTTTTAGTTCCTTTAATTTCATTGTATGGATTATTTCATTTTCTTTAAAAGTTCTTTGAGTTAGTTGACTTGTTCATCTATTTATTTCTTGAACTCTCTGGCTCGTGATTCCATGATTTCTTTTGCCATGGCTTGCAATGTTGCTTTTAAGTCTTCATCTATTGGGCCCTTGTGTTTTGGTGGACTTGGGAACTTGCTAAGATTTTCTCCATATCCCCAGTTGTTACTATCTTCCTTAGTTTGTCCATGTTTCTTTGCATTTGGTGGTTTGAGCTCCACAGGTCAACCTGGGTCAACTGCCCCTCCCCCTACCTGGCTGATGTCATGGTTCAGCCCCACCTGCAGAGAATAGCTCCTTCTCTTCTGTTTTTTTTTAAATATTCATTTCGTGTGCATTAAAAGAGAGGAAGTTGTATATGGTGAATATAGCCCAAACTCTATATTTTAACAAGAAAAGTAGGGTATTGTCTTATATGCCCAGTCATCTTATAAGCCAGAAAATATGGTAAGTTTAGCTAGAGAGTTGATGTTCCAAGGGGAGGGGCAGAATAAAGGCAATAAGGACTCAATTCCTGAGTTACTGAAATGCTAGCATTTATGGAATGTGGGTTCTTCATTCACTCTTTTGCTCTGCATATCCCCCAATGGAAAATAATCCAAAGAGACTTTTACATTAGTTTTATCTTCCATACACACCCATCTATGAGATATCAAGTCCTATTTAGGCTTCATTAGTATCAGCTAGGTATCTGTTCTTCCTTCCATGTTGATAGCCCCGAACAATAAATACTGCATGTGAAGGACAGTCAGGGATTTTCAGACCACTAGACTGGAAGCTCCCTGACCCTATGCTTTTCTCTATTACATTTGTCTTGATTTCTTAATCCTGGGGTGCCCCTGCTTTAGGCCTATTCACCCAGGCCTGGACTCTGTCATTCTGAGCCTTCCAGGAGTAATTTATGAGTGCAGATTTGAGTCAGCTGGTATAGCTCAAAAACCAAAAAGGAAAAAAAGAAAAATTGGTTAGGATTATTAGTATTTATATTTTGTTTGTTTGTAAAACTATGATCTTACATTTTGATATAATGTATGTTACTATTACCTTTAATTATAGCAAATAATTATTTACCTTTTAAATTATAATTTGAAAATATGCAATTGTGCTTATATTGCAAACAGTAAATATTAAAATTTATCAAATAAAATAAATCATATTAGGGCCAGAACATAGCACAGCGGTATGGCTTTTGCCTTGCATGTGGCTGATCCAGGATGAACCTCAGTTTGATCCCAGCCTCCCATATGGTCCCCCAAGCCAGGAGCAATTTTTTAATACACAGACAGAAGCATCCCCTTAGAGGCACGAGGTGTGGCCCAAAACAAAAATAAAAAAGTAAATCATAGTAAACAAAGTAAAAGAAAAAGGTTCATAATGCTTCCTGTAGTGCTTGAGAAATAAAAGAAAAAATGGCTTTGCATGGTAAATATAGGTTAAAACTGTGTTAAATGAAAGTTTTTAGAATGCTTTTGCCATTTTTGGATGCAAAGAGAGTCTTCCATTTATACTACTCAGAGTCTAGTTGTATTCATCTACATCATTTGATGTAAATCATTAATTAATTCAGTTAATTCAGTTTTTGAGAAGTAGAGAGAAGGTGGCTGAAACCATAGATTTCTATTTTTGTAGAGAGTTGTAAGGCAGGGGTTGGACATCAACTATGAGTTTAGTTGGTATCTTCAGAGATTAATCCCTCAGTTCATGGGTGATTGATTTCTTTTATTCCTCAATATTCATATGGTCTTACTCTGCTTCATATACCTTAATCTTCCACTGTTATCTGTATATATAGAGTAGGCATGTACAGAGGATCAAACTCATGGCCTCAAACATGAAATGTATGGATCTAAGCTGATTACTTTTCTATTCCATGACCTCTCTCTCTAAAGTCAGCAGTCATAGTGTACCAGGACCCTCTCTCTAATCCTCTTTTAGCTTCTGCCATGTAGCCACAAAAAACACTATTTTGATTTTTTGCAAAACTAGGTTTTAGGATTGGTCAATTTATTATAGTAACTAAAATTATTATTATTACTATCACAATTTATTACACTTTTCTGGTCATAACCAACAGTGCTTCAAAGACCCAGGTATTCAGGAGAGGAGGCTTAGGCTTTTTTTTCTGATAGTGTGCATCTAGTTTTCTGAGCCATCTCACTTGCCCAAGCAACACAATTCATTCCCCCACTTTCATTATAATATTGGTTACTGCTATGTCTGTTATTCTTCTGTAAGGAGGAGGGTATACATAAGGTAAGCATGCCAGGCCCAAGGTGGCTTCTCTAAACATTGTCATTTGTTACTGTCAAACTCCAACTCAGACAAGATTATCATATTCTGGGTCATTCAGCTCTCATCATGGAAGGCCTGATTAGCTCTGTAGAAAATGTTAACTATAGTTATCATGTGAAATGGTTACAAGATGAATGAATATGAAGTCCAAAATGAAAGAGAAATTTTATTGTGCTAAAAAAGTAATCAATTAAAAAAAATTTTTTGGGGGGTGTCACACCAGCACCTCAGTACTTTCAGTTTATGATTTTTGGTAGCTTTCTCTTATGGGAACCTGGGACATTTGATAACACCTGGCGGTGACTAAGATTCACCCCTGGCTCTGTGTTCTGGGATCACTCCTATCCAGGCTTAGAAGACACTATGGGATTCTGAGGATTGAATCTGGGTAAGATGTATTTAAGGGAAATTACTTAACTTCTATATTATCTTTTCCTTTTGATTTTTAAAAATTACCTTATTTAAACACCATAGTTTGCTATGTTGTTCCCAATACCGTTGCTTTTTTTCAAAGTGACAAAGTTGGTCATTATTGAGTTTTAATCATATAATATATAACATCCTTCACCAGTGTACATTTCCTACCAAAACATCTTCATTTCACTCCTGCCCTCTCTGTTGCCCTTTCCCCTGCCTGCCTCTGTGGCAGACATTCTGTTTCTAATTCTCTTTTCCTTATTTTAAAATCATTTTAGACACTGATTTTTACAATATTGTTACTTAACGGTTAATATGAATTTATTTCCTTTCAGCACCCAGTTCTTGTCTTGAGTGTTCATTTCCAACTATCATTATCTGCCCTAATTACACTCCGATGTTATTTGTGACAAGTTTTCTATGTGAACTGCTTTTCCTGGCTCTCTTCTCAATTGTCACTGGATATTGTTACCATACTTACTTTTTTTAATGTACCATAATTGAGTGCAATTATTCAATGTCTATGACTCTATCTCTGACTCATTTCACTCAGCATAATACTCTTCATATTCATCCATATATAAGCAAATTTTATGACTTCATTTTTTCCTAAGAGCTGCATGTTTTATTTCATTGTGCAGATGTACCAAGGTCTAGTGCCTTAAAGTAGACACTTGAGTTTTTCTTATAAAGTTGGTTTTGAGTCTGTAAAGTTTCTGACTTGTTATTTATGCATGAAGCTATGTATTCTTTCTTCAAACCTGAATGAAAGTCTGGCTAGTTTATGTATTCTCTGTGAGGCATTCATTTCATTGAGTTTTTCTTTAACCTATATTCCACCACTGCCTCTGGGCCTGAAGGATTGCTTATGATAAATCTGTTGTAAATATTGAGGATGCTTCTTTGTGTGTAATTTTCCTTTTTGATCCTGCCACTTTTATTATTATATCTGTGGTTTTATAATTGTGATTAGAATGTGCCTTGAGGTACTTATATTTCATATCTTTTAGCTAGTAATCTTTGGGCATCCAGGATGTAGATACGTGTACTCTTCAGTTCTGGGAATCTCTTAGCAATAATATCTCTGAGTATTGCTTCTTCATTGGTGTTTTCTTGGTGACTCTCTGGAACTCCAAAGTGTCTTACATTGCTTCTGTTGAATTTATCCCAAAAGTCTATTATAGTCTGTTTGCTTATTTTGAGGATTTCCCCCATATTTAGTGTTTTTAAGGCTCATTTTAAGCTTCTTGTGCTGGATGGAGGTGTTATGCAGCTCATCTTCCATCTGACTAAATCTGTCCTCAACAGCTGTTACTTTACTGGTGAGGCCTTACAGTGATTTTTTTTTTTATTTTGTCTACCAAGTTTTTCAGCTCCATCATTTCTGTTTGAAGTTTTATCATTTCTATCTTTCTATCCTCTTGAATATTAATGGCTGTCTGTTCTATGGTTCTTTGAGTTTCTTGAACATCCTCAATATTTCCTCTCTATCATTCTCTCAGAGAGGCTATATAGGTGGCTGATACTAGTTGGGTCTTTAGAACTTCCATCTTTATTCATTAAGTTTTGTGACACTTTTCCATTATGACTTTTGCAGTGTTATGGTGTTTTCTATGTGTTGTGTGAATAATTGTCCAGAAGGAATGTGTGGTTGCAAAGTTGAGCTGCTATGCTCTTCTTGGGGCAGAGGAACTAATCTAGGTTAAAAAGAGCCCCTGAGTCCAGGAGGTACTCACTACTGCCAGTGCTGCTCTTTAGACTTCACAACTGTGCTTTTGTCTGGTGCTGGTACTGAGTGCCACTGGCTCTCTGTATTAATTTTCTTATCTGTGCCAAAGTTCTTTATGAAGATGGATAAGTAACATGACTAAAAGACTGTGAGTACAAGAATTAATGCATTTTAACCAGCAAAAACTACTTGCTGTGTTGTATCCTGGCTCTGTCTTTTTTGTGGCTTAAAGTAGTACTGTAATACAATTCTTGAGCTTTGTTCCAAGGATGTCTCAGAGAAACTTCTTGGAGTTAGAACATTGTTTTCTATCTCAAAGTCCAGAAGTTCCCATAAAACAGTCAGTTTTTTGGTGCACCTGTTTCTGACATTAATATCAAGCACCTGTTTTAAGTCTATGAGAGAGCATACCTTTGTTTATATTTAAAGTCCAGCTATAAAGATACTAAGTTTTTGAAGATCATGGACACTTCTGGCTAATAGAACTTACTGAATAAATTCAAAAAGTTTCAAAATATAAAGTAAAAATTACTTCAAAATGCAGTATTAGGAATAAAAGAAAGCCAACATTTCTTGAATGAAGTCAATTTTTAAGCTATATATATGTATATATATATATATATATATATATACATACATACTGCTTAATTTCATTCTCTGCTGCTCTCTACAGGTAGCTTTGCTTTAATTTTACTAATGAGTAAACTGATGATTACAGAGTTGTAAGATACTGGTCCAAATTATTAAGTGTGATAATATATAGACCATGATCTAAGCAGTTTTTATTTGTTTTGTTTTGTTTTGTATTTGGGCCACACCGGCTGTGCTTAGGGGTTACTCCTGGCTATTTGCTCGGAAATAACTCCTGGCAGGCACAGGGTACCATATGGGACACCAGGATTCGAACCAACCACCTTAGGTCCTGCATCAGCTACTTGCAAGGCAAACACCGCTGTGCTATCTCTCCGACCCCTTTATTTGTTTCTTGATGTGAGATCACAACTAGCTGAGCTCAAGGCTTATTCCTAACTCAGTGCACAGACACAAGGGCCTCAGGAGACACACAAGTCCTCTACGATTTCTCTTGCCTCAAGCAGACATTTTGTTTCCAAACAACTTGCTCGTTCTACTTATTGGTCTTAATATCTCACTTCCTGCTCCCTAAAATTAAATTCTCTGAAGGAAATGCATCTAACTGAAAAAGAGCATTTTGTTGTATTGCATATATTTTTCATCATTTGTAAAAATATCAACAAATTTCATCATTAATTATTAAGAAGCATCTTCCCAAATACTTAGAATGTTTCTCTGCCAAAAGGAAAAAAAACTCAATTAAAAAAAATAACAAGTAGGATAAAGGTTCTTTATGCAAGATTGATGTCAATAATAAAAATATGTCTCAGCATGATTGTATAGTCAATTCTAATTAACTCTACTCTTCCAGTAAATTCAACCAATATATTGATTCTATTTTAAAAATTCAATTTGTCCTTGTGAAAGAACTCATTTATTCCTTTCTCAATTATCTGGTGTTTTTACTCTAGCGTCCATCTTCTTCTTTCGTATAAAATCCCTCCCACTTCCATAATAAATTTGATTCATCATGCCTAAGATTATAATACAATTTTGCTTGTACTTTAATAAGGAAATAGATAGTAAGGGAATAACAAATGACCAAAGACAAAAATATCTAAGAATAAGTTTACATAAATGAACTTACCAAGGGTGGGAGTGAAGGGATTAGAAAGCTAATTGAAAGGGACTTTGGAACAATGGTGGAAGGACATTATTGCTGATATACTGTTTGTTGTGTTAGGACATTGTATGAAACCATATTATGAGCAGTTTTGAAACTCATAGTGCCTCAAATACAATTTTTATTAATTTATTATTTTATTTATTTATATGTTTTTTGGTTTTTTGGGGGGACACATCCAGTGATGCCCAGGGGTTACTCCTGGCTCTGCCCTCAAAAATCACTCCTGGCAGCCTCGAGGGACTATATGGGATGCTGAGAATCAAACCCAGGTCTGTCCTGGGTCGGTTATGTGCAAGGCAAACACCCTAACACTGTGCTATCTCTCCAGCCCTCAAATATAATTTTAAAGGAATATAGATATCAGATATGTGAACCCCTAAACTCTGCTAATATTGAAAATTAGCTCTGTAAAAGATTTCATATGCTTTTTACAGTTTGATTCCAAGTGAAATGATATCCTCTCTCCTTTCTCAGTTCCTGCTGCCTTTACTAAGTCTATTTTACTACTTTGCATCTTACATTAATTCTTCACTTGCTTCTTTAAGGAGAATTTTAGACTTCATGTGTCCCTCTACAAGTGGATGAATAATAAAAAGGTAGCATACCTACACAATGGACTACTCTTATCTATAATAAATAGATGGCCACTGCAGAAGCCCCAGGGACCCAGGACTGCCATAGGATCAGGGCTACAGAGCTCCAGGTTGCAGAGGCCCAATGCTGCCAGGGCCCAATTCTGCAAGGCTCTTAGTAGCCCATGAGGCAGAACTGCCAGGTGGGGCTTTGAGCTCACCCAGGAATGCCAACTTGTAGTGACTGCTCCCCTGGCACAGAGAGAGAGGGAAGAGAAGAAACTAAAGACACCTTTCATTTCTCTGGGTGTCTGAAGCCTGCTGCTGCTGTTCAGAGGTTCTAGAAGAGGAAGTTAGATGGAAATTCACAGGTAGGGTGTGGGAGGCCCGGGTACAAAGAAGATAAAAAAGAGAATAGCTGTTCATAAGACAGGTTTTTCAGGCATCGGATATTTAAACACCTATCTCACAACCAGTGTGACATTCCCTTCACCAATTTCTCCAATTTCCCACACGCCACCTTAGCCTGCTCCCCTGAAGGCACATACAAATGCATTATATATATTGTTTGTTACAACACAAAGGTTAACGGAATTACCAAAACTTAGATCAACAAGAGTCAATTTAAAATAACTGTTATATTTGAAATAATTGTATTATCACTTCATGCTGTTACTAAAGTTAGTGTCTAGAAATGTACTGTACTGTGGGTGGTGTAGTTGAGCCTTTAGTGTTTGATTTTAGAAAAAAATAAATGTGCTATTTATTTAAGGGAGACCCATTTTCAATAAAATGTCCAATGATGGGCCATAATTTAAAGTAAAACTAATTTGGTGTTAACATGTGAGTGTTCTCACAAAGGTTTGAACATATTATTGTTCTTTGTTCTTTTTAATTTTGTGAACCTGAGCACACGAGAGCAAAATTAGAAGCTCTAAAGATAAGAAAGGCCTAGTTTTTAAATGCCTGGTCTTTATTGGGCTGTAGGAAGTTAATTTGCTTTAGCATTTGTAATAAAACCTTTACCTTTTGAGCTGGAGTGATAGTACAGGATTAAGGTACTTGCTTTGCCAACAGCTAACATTTCTGATACAACCTTTAATTTTGATGGTGATATGGATAACAGAAGTATGTTACATTTTCTAAAAATGATACCTTTACCTCTTTAACGACATCCATGCAGAAATTCACAGTGATAACTGTGACTGATCTATGTGCATAAAGAACTGAGAAAAGTTTATCAGAACACTTAAGTGGATGCGCTGTCAGCTTTCAGGGAAATCATTCAGAATAAATTCTAGACAAATCTTTCACAAATCAGAACCAAGAGGGTAACATTGGAAGAAAGAGATGAGACACATTTAACCACAGTTCAGAAGAGAGAATGAAATAGTCCTGAAAATAATACCTTTCAAATCAAATACATTTTTGTCTTTTCTAAAATTTGTGACATTTTGGAATTTTATCTTATTGTTATTTTTGTAGTTTCAATCAAGACTGATGGTAAGTATTTCAACACACTAGAAGTGTTGAGCTAGGAAGAGGCTCTATATGGATGCTCTGTAACAAAAGAGAAAAGTAAGGTACTACTTACTGTCACACTGAATGAAGTATGACTGCCAGAATAGCCAGTAAAGGGGAAAAGAACACCAAAATAACAATTGTCAAGGTGTCTTATCTCAATAACCATGCATCTTGTTATAGAAAAAATATTACTAGTATAGTGAGTAAATTAATAATTTTCATATAATATTATGATCTACTAGCTTATATTTTGATTTTAGTATTTTGATAACAAATTGTTAGTCTTGACTATCCCATTGCTCCAAATGTAGCAGGCACCGAAGAGAAGAGATGAAAAAAATATAGAGATGATTTGGAATCTAGGAAATACAGAGGGAAGCACTTATGGAAGCAGGTTCTAGTGTTGAACTGACTCTTTGAAGTCCAATTTGTTCTAAAATGTAAGCTCTTAAAGCAGCAGAATGTCTGTATCTATCACATCCATTACAAGAGGTTATTCAGAGGAATAAATGAAATACTTTATGTAACACACAGAGAAGGCACATTGAAAATGCAGGATAGTGTTTAGAGAAGATCAATGTTTCCATAAACAGCAATTATCTACCAAGTATCCACAGTCAAGAAAGACAAGTAAAACATGGATTGTATAATTCGATAAAAAAAACTATATTAGCTCTCACTTTTTCATGAAAGTTCTCTACTATGTTACACCTTAATTATCTACAAAGTTCATTTCTGCTCAAGCAAAGTGAAATAAAATCCAAAGCAAGTATATTACCTTTTTAGGGCTGTGATAATTAAATACCAAAGGCTGGGTGACCTGATTACTGGAAACAAAGTATTCTGCAGTTCCGAAGTTTGGAAATTTAAGTTGAGGTGTCTGTAAGGTTGCTTTCTCTGAGTCTTCTTTCTCCTTGTCTTGTACATAGCCCTCTTTTCACTGATGCCATATGTCTTTTATCTGTATACATACATCCCTTGTGTACTGGCCACTTTCTATAAAAGCACCAGACATATTGCTGTAGGCTTCCAAATTAATCACCTCATTTAAATTTAATTACTTCTTTAAAGTTCTTATCTGCAACAGAGAAAAACTGAGGTAATGATGTTTGGAATGTAAAATATGGATTTTGTTAATAGGAGAATAACTATTGCCTAAAGGCAATGAAAGTGAAGGGCAGGAGAACTGGTCCTTAATAGAAAGCTTGCCCCTGGGATTGGAGGGGAGGAGGAGGATAGGCCCAGGAAAGGACTACTAAAGCAATAAGAGAGGGAAGTGGTCACTGTGGACTAAGACTGGTGTTGCAAGGAGATAAAGTGTCATGCATAATATTCTTTTAGTAACTGTAGGGTAAACTACAATGCTTAACAAAGATAGAAATAAAGAAAAATAGTTCTTGTGGTGTTATAGCAATAGTACTACAAGTAGGTAGTTTTCTATATGGTCTCATGAGGATTGCCAGGTGTGATGCCTGAGTGTAGAGCCAGGAGTGACCCCTGGGCATCACCAGATGTGGTCAGAAAGCAAAAGACAAACAAAAAATATATAAATATATATAAACATATATAAAATATATGTATAGTGTCTGCCATCGAGGCAGGCTGTATTGGTGGAAGGAAGTGGACACTGATGAAGAAATTGATGCTGAAACATTATACACCAGAAACTCAATCATAAATAACTTTGTGACTATTTAATTCATGGCGATTCAATAAAAATAAGATTCTATAAATATGAATGTCTGGCTGAAGGGGTGGCACAATCAGTAGGGCATTTACCTTATGTGCGCGTCCATCCTCTGGTGTCCCATATGGCCCCCCAAGCCAGGAGCAATTTCTGAGCACATAGCCAGACATAACCCCTGAGCATCACCAGTGTTACCCAAAAACAAACAAATATATATAACTATATATGTTTAACTATATATATGGATGTTGAGGTACAACACTCAGCTAGGTTAGCATGTATTTGCTTTAACAAAGTTTGCAATTTGTATTTTAGACATTTTATAATTTATAATTACAAATAAATATTGTATAAAGTACAAGTTCAGAGAGTCAAATATTAATGATTCTTTTTACTTTTCTAATTAGTTCGATTCTGGCACTAATAGTTTGATCTGTTTCTCTAGGAAACATGTATTATGTAATATGTTGAATATATTGACATATGTTACTATTATGACTATATACTATCATAATTGTCTTATAAATTATAATCATTAATATTATATATGTAATACATATAATCATTACATATTTACATATTTAATATAAGTTAATGACTTGGTTCTTAAATTAATAGATCAATCAAAATTGATCTTGGCTGTGCTTTTTAGCTTCCTTTTCACCTGGTGATGTTTTCATTTTAGCACATGTATATATAATATATATAATGTATGTATTTATATATGTGTATATAGTTTAGATTTTTCTAGATTTTTATCATTTTTAACAATGCTGCATACATTTTTGCTTTTGTGTAGGACTAATGCTCTTGCAGCTCATGCTATATATGGTTTTGGATTTGAAAGACTTAACTTGTCATTCAGTTTGTGAGTCCCAGCATGATATAGGAAAGTCTTTTTTTGTTGTTGTTGTTCCCCAATTCACAATACAGACCGGGCAAAGGGCCTGGGTTGAGGTGTATATGGGGTGCATTTACTGTACCTCCTCTTTCTATACAGTCAGTGCAAAGAACACAGCCTATGGTAAAAATTGGGTATTGGGTGGCCTTATCTTTTCTTTTTTTGATTTTTTAATATATATATATGTATATGTAATCCTTCACCAGTGGGATATTGGTTATGGGAATGCTACACTAGGAAAGTCTTTTTTTGACACATAAAAAATGTCAGTAATGAATGAAATGAGTAGTATTTAAAATATTTTTGTTGGGCACAAGCACACACAGTAAACTAGGGACCCGGTCTCCAATTCAGGGCCACATCGCTAAATTAAATCTAAATTAAATCAGGACCACATAGCTAAATCAAATTAGAGCAATACTAGAAAGTGACGAGAAAGGGAAAAACGAAAAATAAGTGACAGGAGATAATAGAAGAGAACCTTCTCACTTTCTGGAAGGAGGATCTGCACAAGTTCCAGAGGCCAAAATAGTACCTAACAACATAGACTCAAATAGACTAACACCAAGACATAGTAACCAAAATGGCAAAGATGATAGAGAGTAAAGCAATAAAATAGGGTTTGTAAAAACCATTTTTAAGATAGTCACAGCTATCTGTAAAAACCCATAGCAAATATAATTTTTTTTTTGTCTTTGGTGGTGCTCAGAGTTTACTATGTTTCCGCACTCAGGAATCATTCCTGGCAGACTTGGGGGACCATATATGATGCCCTTTGTCCCAGCAATTCCACTTTTGGGTATGTACTAATAGAGGACAGGAAAACATTCATCCAAAAGGACGTATGCACACCGCTATTCACTGTAGGACTCAGTATAATAACTAAGACTTGGAATCAACCTAGATATTCAACAACAAATGAAAAAATCATGAAGATGTGGTACATATATATTTACCTATGTATATATGTATATGTACATGTAGACATATGTAAAACATAATGCTTTAAATAAAATAAAAAATATTGTTTAGTAATTTATTCTATTTCTTTTCTTATAAATTTATTTTTCATATGCTTCATTGTTATTATATCTTTCAGTGTTAAATATTTTTATAGCTTGATGTTGACACTATTTAAAATATCTAAATCATTGTAACTGACAAAATTATTGTAAAAGTTACATAGTTGGGTTTTAGATATACAGTGTTTCAGCATCAGTCCTACCACCAGGGTCAATCTCCCTTTACTAGTGTTCCCATAGTCCATTCCATGCAACTATTCCCTCTCCAGTTTGACATTTAAAAGACATATGTTGCAAATATTTTCTTTCAAAATACTTGTTTCATGTAGTGCTATTAACACATATATTTGAATGTCTAATTTAAGAAGAAATACCTAGTCTAATAATCTATTTATGATTTTAATCAAATAAGTGAGGTACTCAGTGAAAGCTTCTATTTAAAATCTATTTCCCTCTATTCTTTTGTCATAGATTAACTGTCCATACATACAAGGATTTCAATTCTATTTCATTGATTTCTGTCTAACTTTATTCTAGTACTATGCAGTTTATTACATATATTTGTAGTATGAGGTCTAGAAATGCAAAGCCTTTCATATTTTCTTCAGGATTTTTTTTATTATTTCATGCATGTTTTATAAGTGCTAGTTTTATGGCTTTGAAGAATTTGATAGAAATTTTTGTCTAATGCTGGTGATAAATCCAATCCATGAACAGTTTTGTGCTTTTTAGGGGGGTTAGTTTTTGGGCCACACCCAGTGACACTCAGTGGTTACTCCTGGCTATGCGCTTAGAAATTGCTCCTGGCTTGGGGGACCATATGGAAAGCCGCGGGATCGAACTTTGGTTCTGTCCTAGGCTAGTGTGGGCAAGGCAGACGCCTTACCCTTTGCACTACCACTCCGGGCCCAAGTTTGTGCTTTTATTACCTTGTTTATTCATTTATTTCTTCCAGTAGTGATTTAAAATTATCAGGAAGTAAGTCTTTAACCGTCATTATTAACTTTATTCTTACGTGCTGAGTATAGGCACACCTATGTTTATAGCAATGTTATTCTCAATAGTCAAGGTCTAGAAAAAAATTCACCTGTAGATGCGCAACAACAAATGATGCTGTTGGATAATGAAAATTGATGTAGATATACAATAGAATTTTACTAACAATAAGCAAGATGAAATCATGCTTTTCATTGCAATCTGGATAGAACTGAAGGATTCTGCATTAACTGTAATGAGCCAAAAGTAAGAAAAACAATCACTGAATGATCTCACTGATTTATGGAATGTAAATATAGAAAGCAAAGGCTAAGACAGACCCTACTGGAAATAAGTTCTGAGACAGTGCCTATGCAATAGTAATTTGTGGCAGGGAGGCTGAGTGATCATAGGACAGTCGTGATGGATTATTGACACCCTGATCTGATTGTGAAGCAACATTGCAAGAATAAAGCAGTGATATGGAAATATATCAAAAGTTACCAAAATTATTTTACTTGTTTACTTATTAGTGATATGACATTGGTAAGTGCATTTGAGTTCATTTCATTATTACTAATTATATAGCAATGTGCATAAACTTTAGACTTAAAAATTCATATACTTTACATATTCAGCAGCTTGCAAGGCAAACGCCCTACCGCTGTGCTATCACCCAGGCCCCAATTTTATTTCATAATTTTAAAATACAATCCTTCCTTCACATATGACCAGGAAACTTCCTAAAATAGTTTGTAGATTTAAAAGATTGTAAATTGAATACAACAGCTCATTACAGCTGGGAAGAATATCCCAAGTAAAATTTTTCATGTAAATAGACAACAGGTGATTTGACCAACTGATACCTGGGGCTGAGTCTATGAATGTGGAGCCCTATCCTTTGAGAAATGGACCCATCAAGCTCAGCCTTATTATATATATATATATATATATGCTTTTCATTTTTGGGGGGCCACACCCGGTGACGTTCAGGGGTTACTCCTGGCTATTCGCTCAGAAGTCGCTCCTGCCAGGCACGGGGGACCATATGGAGAACCGGGGGATTGAACCGCAGTCCATCTTAGATTAGTGCAGGCAAGGCAGGCACCTTACCTCCAGCGCCACCTCCCAGCCCCCTTGCTCAGCCTTATTTATGAAAGGTAAACTTCATTGTAGAGCCTCATGTTGAGAGCTTTAGCTCCTGAGCATTAGTCAGAAACAATAAAGATTGATTAATACTTTCAAAAATAACAAAATACCATCTATACTGAATGTAAGTGTTTTTGAAAACTTGTAAACTGAATTATGAAATCAGGAATTTTTTAATTTTTTAATGTGTCATGTAAACTTGTTTCATGCAATGCAACTAAATTAGACACTGTATTTTCTCTCTACCTCCCAACTCAATTTTTTTAATTCTACAATTAACTTTTAAAGATTCTCAATTTAATTACATTTATTTTTGTATTCTATTTTTCCATTATATATAATGTACCTCATTTTCAAACTCATCTCTTATGAGTGGTATTGCTGGATCATATAAGAGCTCAATTTCTGTATTGTTGAGGGATATTCATATTATTTCAAAAATAGGCTTGACTGGTGGCATTCAACCAGCAGTGAGTACTTTTCTCCTCACATCCACTCCAGCCTTTGGGTGTTCTTATTTTTGTTCTTTTTGATGAATGCCAGTCTCTGTAGTGTGAGATAGTAGCTCATTTTTTTCTATTCAAAAACTCAATTTTAATTTTAATATAATTTTTATTTTAGTCATATTGGCTTACATATTATTGACAATCATATTCTAGGTACAAATTAATATAAAATCAGGGGAACTCCCATCACAAAATTGTCCTCCCTCCACTTCCATTCCCATCCTACTTTCCATATCCTCTTCCCTAACCCCCGGGGTTGCTAAAGCAAGTGGTCCTTTTTGTGTCTAGTTTACTACTCAGTGGTCTTACACCTGTTTGGTCTTGATTACCCCTTTTCTCCCCCCTAATTGGGAGGCGGGAATAGTTAGTTCAAGTTATGTGGTTTTGTTTGTAAAGGAGAAAATTAATAACCTGGAGAGAGGGGGAAAAATAGAAGAAAAAAAGAAAAAAAAGAAAAAGAAATAAATAAAGGGATTAAATACCCCGGGAATGGGTGAAGTCTTTTTAGAGGCTTTCATCCTTGGTTTGAGAAACAAATAAAATATCCAGTGAACACCCCCCCCACAAAAAAGTACCATATAAAAGCCATGGCTTTGAGATAGAAATAGAAATGTGGCAGTACACATAAGAAAAGAAAAGAAGAAAATAAATAAGTAAATATAAATGGAGACATCCACTTCAATAGCCAAGCCTCAATAATGAGATCAACAAAAGATAGATAAGTAAATAATAATAATAATAAAAAGATTGTTTTGTG
>PVKC010026362.1:0-16163 GCA_004027635.1 Crocidura indochinensis | reverse complement strand
AAAAAAACTATACATATATCTTTCTTTAAATGTATATAAAAATAAAAAATCTATGAGAATGAATTATTTGTGTCAATATATTTTAACATTTACATAAAATATATAAATCCTAACTATTTACAATTTAATAAGAGTGAGTCATTTAAGATTAATAATTTAATTATTAAGATTAATAATTTAAGAATCATTTAAGAGGAACTATAAATATAAAGTTATGAAATTATATTATATCTTAGGGAGATGAATATTAGTTTTATGTTAAAATATTATATTATAAAAATATACACATTCATAAGTAAAATATTGGTGCTGTAGAGTGAGTCCAATGAATAAGGCTGCTGCCTTGCATGAATCCAACCCTGTTTTGATCTGCAGCATCCCATATTGTCCCCTGCACACTTCCAAACATAATTACTGAGTGTAAAGCTATAATTAATCCATAAACATCACTAGGTGTGGAGTAATAGCTTAAAGGAAAAACAGAACCAATAACAAACAACAAAAAAGTTAAATATTATAATACACATCTTTATAAACGTCTTATAAAAGCAAAGCCTTCAAAATATATTGAATGTCCAGGACAAATAAAAATTTAATTTGTTTTTAAATATGTACAATATATCTAAACATTCCAGGAGTCATCCCTAAACACAAAGTTGGGAGTAATTCCTAAGTATTAGTGAGTATAGACAAACCCAAGAAAATAAAATCTCTTAGCAAACTAGGAGTAAACAAATCCTTAGTCTAGTAGAGGACAACTGCAAATACCGTAAGTAAAAGTGATACCGCATGTCAAGTGCAGATACATTTGTCATATTTTTAAAGGAGTACCGTAACATTTCTTGTAAAATTGATTTTAAAGCTAGGTTTTCACTAAGTCATTATCTTTCTGGTATGCTCTGTATCATTCCTTCTAGTTGAATTATAATCTAGATGGATAAAAGTTTTCATGATGGATACTGCTCTTCATCTCCAAGAGCTTTTTCACCATATCCTTTCATTCTCCTCTAGCTTATAGAGTCTTTTTGGATAAAACTTCTGAGAGTCTTACAGGCTATCCTTTGTTAGTTCCTTTTTAGATATTGCTGCAATTCAATTTCCTGCCTGTTTTTTGGCTTTCTCATTTTGAATGAATGCGTCTTGGAGTTTAGTTTTGTTTTTATTTGGGAGGGGGTGACTAGGAGTCTGTTGCCCTCAACTTGGATTTTTTTTTTTTTGTTTCTGGGTCACACCCGGCAGTGCTCAGGGGTTACTCCTGGCTCCATGCTCAGAAATTGCTCCTGGCAGGCACGGGGGACCATATGGGGCACCGGGATTCGAACTGATGACCTTTTGCATGAAAGGCAAACGCCTTACCTCCATGCTATCTCCCGGGCCCCGGATTTTTTTTTTTTTATCTATTTTTAAAAAATCAAATTCAACTTCATGTTTTTTGGGGAATCCAATGTTCCTCTTGAACTCATTTCACAGTTCTTTATTATACTGTTGTTTTTTCTGTTTACCATATTTTCCAGCAGTTAAGACTACTTTTTAACTCATGAGAAACTTCTTAAAAGTCAGGGGCCTTTCATGCAAAAGGTCATCGGTTCGAATCCCGGTGCCCCATATGGTCCCCCGTGCCTGCCAGGAGCAATTTCTGAGCATGGAGCCAGGAGTAACCCCTGAGCACTGCCGGGTGTGACCCAAAAACAAAACAAAACAAAACAAAACAAAACAAAACAAAACAAAACAAAACAAAACAAAACAAAACAAAACAAAGAAGTCAGGGGCCATCTTATATGCCAATAGAAAGCATGCTGAAACTTACTCCAGCTTTAGGGATGAGCGATCTGCTCTCTCTTTCCTCTGCATCCCAACCAGCTGCCAGGCATCATTACTCAGACCTCTGCTTGTCCTGATTCATCTTTTAGAGCACAGAGAGGACTAAGTTACCAAGCGCTGGGATCTCATTTAGCCACTGGGTGTCATCGCTGCTATGAGGCTTTCTTGTGCTCAGTCCTTGTTCAGCTTTATTGGAACTGAGAGGGGGCACTCTATCTCCCTCAGCTGTCCGATGTTCTATTAATCACTGCATTCCAGCCAGCTGCTCTTGGAGGAGTCCCCTCTCCCTTTTCTTAATGTAGACCACAATTAAAAAATCAGTCACTCATTACAAATGGCAAACACAAAATGATTGCTGGCACTCCCAAGTCTAGCTTTATTAAACATATACTGTTAATATTTGAGGGTTCTACTCTTTTGCTCTTAAGTTTTAATTTCCATTTGGTTTGCATTAAAAGAAAGGTAGTCTTATATGGCAAAAATAGCCCAAACCCTATATTTTAACAGGAAAATTAGGGATCATTTAATACGCCCTGTTGTCTTATATGCTGAAAAATATGGTACTTTTTTGTTGCATATACACCTCCCCCCATTTCCTGTTGTTTTCTAGTGGTTTCTATCTCATATGAGAGCTCTTGGATCTTCATTGCAGTTGCTACTCTATCTGTCGAGTTTTATATAACACCTACTATAATTTTTATTTCCGTTATTTCTGTAGTTTTTTCATTTTGGCTTACAAATCTGCTTAGTCTTTTCCCACTACTTGTGTTATCATTTCTTTGAGCTCATTAAACATCCTTACTGTGATGTCACTAAAGTCATCCTCTGAGGATTTATACAGCTGGTTGCTGCTACTTGAGTTATTTTTTTTTCTCATGGAAATTAGTGGGTTTCCAATTCCCTTCCTTACCAGTTTTGTTATGTTCCTTTGGTGATGTCGATTGGGTTTGTTCTGTTCCAAATGTAGTAAGGGAGAATCTTTATTAATAGCTCCCTGGGATATTCTGAGAGATAAAACTTGGTGCTACTTTTTTTTTTACTTTCCTTCATACTTCACCCAGTGACAACAAATATAAATGTGAGCAATATGAAATGTGATGATAAAATCAGTTGACTATGCTGACAGCTGCTTCAAGAGAATTGGAGCTGGGACTGATTTTAGTAGAGGTCAGTCATGAAGGCTTCTAGGACCTATCCTGTACCTGTCATTTTAAGTGTGTTCTAACTATTGGTTTTTATTTTTCACCAATTTATTCCATAATCATTTTTCTATTTTATGATTTTTAAAAGTTATCACATGAAAATAATGCAGACCTTTATTACATTTCTTCATTTTAACATACATACATTTTATACACACATTTATTTCTGTTTTTTATAGTCCTGAATATTATATTGACTAGATCTTTATATCATGCTATTAAATATAAATTAGATGAGTTATAAAGCAATAATACATTTTTTTTTGGTTTCGATTTTGGAGTCACACCAGGCAGTGTTCAGGGGTTACTTCTAGCTCTATGCTCAGAAATTGCTCCTGTCAGGCTCAGGGGATGATATGGGATGCCGGAATTCGAACTGCTGTCCTTCTGCATGCAAGGAAAATGCCTTACCTCCATGCTATCTCTCCAGCCCCAACAAATACACATTTTTTGCCACATTATTCTAGAGTCATGAATTCCAAGATTTTGGTGTCCACCATAGTCACTCTGGGTCCTTTATTATTGCAGATTTCTTGTTATATTTTCACTTGGTGGAAGAGACTGCATATCTGTTTGTCTGTTAAGGATGTCAGAGAGTCCATCTACCTATATATGTGATCATTTTTGTGGTTTAATCTAATACAAAGCTGTTGGGATCACGATATTTAGGCCACAAAGTTGACTATTTTTATGTTCATTAAACAAAATTAGAACAAAACAGTTTTTTTTCTATTCTTGATCTCTATGAAAACGTTTATAACAATGCACCATATAGTACAATGCTGATTCTGTATTAAATCACTTTGTAAAATTAACTGCCCTATAGTCCAGGCACATTAAATTCATTTCATAAATAGCTGTAGAGTTTTAGAAAGTGATTTTAATGTATTAAAGATAATCATTTATTTTTCCTTTAGTGTGGTGAATTGCATTAATTGAACTTTAAAAATTAAACTAAGCTAGCATTCAGAAACAATCGCTACTTGATATATAATGAAGAAACATTCATTTCAAGATATTTTATTAAAATATTATTATATGCTTGCAAATTATTGCCTTATAAAATATCTTTTTTATAATATTGTATTATAAATATTAAACAAACAGGAAATTGTGTGGAATGTTCTTTTATATTCTATTAACTATATAATATTCAATACTGATATTTAAGTTTTAAAATGATTCTAAAACATTCTAAACTGGACCTGGAGTAAGGAATTTTTATTGCTAAGAAAATTTTACTTAAATATATGATGATTTAATATGATCTCGTTTTTTTTTCTGTGCTGGTCCATATTATTTTGTGTTTATTTTTTCTAAATAAAAAAATTAAATATAACTATATTGTTTATAAACTCTAATTCTAATGACAATAGATTTTTGTGATTTTTCCCATTCTTTTATTTTTGCTTTTGTTTGTTTGTTTTGGGTTTTGGGTCATACCCGGCAGCGCTCAGGGGTTACTCCTGACTCTATGCTCAGGAATTGCTCCTGGCAGTCTCAGGGGATGCCAGGATTTGAATCACTGTCCTTCTGCATGCAAGGAAATCACACTACCTTCATGCTATCTCTCCGGTCCCATTTTTTCCATTCTTGATATTAACAATATATTCTATTTCTTTTTTTTTTTTTTTTTTTTTTGGTTTTTGGGTCACACTAGTGACACTCAGGGGTTACTTCTGGCTATGCGCTCAGAAGTCGCTCCTGGCTTGGGGGACCATATGGGGAAATGTGGGATCAAACCGCGGTCCGTCCTAGGCTAGCACAGGCAAGGCAGGCACCTTACCTCCAGTGTCACCGCCAGGCCCCTATTCTATTTCTATGAAATTTATTATAAATCAAATGTTTTAGGTAATTCTCTATTTTGTTGCATATTTCCAACTAATCATAGTTTGCCCTTAATATAATAACTTATTCATAACATATTTATAAATTAAATTATTATTGTGATTTTCCTTTGTAAGTGTGTTTTTCTTACTTTGTACTTAGGTATCATTCTTGTTGTTGCTCTGGGAACCATATGTAGTAACTACGATAGAAACCAAGTCAACTACTAATGGGCAAGTGTTCTACCCACTAAAATATCTATTTAGCCTCATTATGGTTTCTTCTTTGTTGCTTGGTATCATTAGTATATTCCTTATATTATATATTTAAGTTGATTATTCACACATAATTTTAATCTTTTCAAATTTTATCAGACTCATTTTATGATATAGGTAACCCTTTATCATACTGGTCTGCTCACTTCACATAGGAGATTCCATCTTTATCCCTCTTCAAGTCTGTTCCATGGATAAGGGATAATCTATTAACAAGTAAAGCACAAAAGCTGTTCAGCTTCCAAAATCACTATGTTCTTAATTGTGACTGTACCCCTTAACCACAACCCTTTTGTTGTTCGTGATAAAAACCAATTTTAAAACGATCTTATTTTGCTTTTGTATCTTGCTTTGCTGATCACATCCCCTGCAAACCCGCGCTGCCTGTAGTAGTCATAGTCTAACTAGGATTTGATTTTTGATTTTTATACTAATGTCTGACTGTAATTGGCATAGTGAATTCTTATATATCCTTGTCTACTCTTAGTTACTTGTTTCTGTAAAGAAGACTCTTATTCCACCTCTCTACCTGGTACTCATTTGTGTCTCTAATCTCCCTTATAATTACTCTACATAAAGCTGGAAATCACATACATTTTCAATTATTCTTGCAGTGTTTTACAAATGTTATTTTTCTAAACTATTTATGTACTAAAATTTTATATTGTTAGTTGTTATTGATATATATCAAATATATGTATATATTCTAGCTGTGGGCTTTTCTATTAATCTTTTTTTTAAATTTTTTTTTTTTTTTTGGTTTTTGGGCCACACCCCAGTGACGCTCAGGGGTTACTCCTGGCTATGCACTCAGAAGTCGCTCCTGGCAGGCACGGGGGACCATATGGGAACCAGGGGATCGAACCGTGGTCCGTCTAGGCAAGGCAGCAGGCACCTTACCTCCTGCGCCACCTCCCGGCTCCCTCTATTAATCTTTTTTAAAACAGCAAATTTATTTCATATATTTGACAGAATTAGACATATTAAATTTACTATTATTATATTTGCATAAATGTAGACCCTTTTAACATGGCTCTACACATCTGGCAATATCTCTTAACTTAAAGAAATAAATAGAAACCACAGAGACTGGCAAGCATCAAGAATAATCAGTGATGGTGGGGATGTTGAGAGAAAGGAACTCTCACTCACTGCTGGTGGGAATGACATCTAATCCATTCTTTATGGAAAACAATATGGAGATTCCTCAAAAAAACAGAAAATTGAGCTCCCATTTAATCCAGCTATACCACTCTAAGGGATAGACCCTAAGAACTCAAAAATACAACACAAAAATCTCTTCCTTATACCTATACTCATTGCAGCACTATTTACAATAGCCAGACTTTGGAAACAACCAAGATACCCTTAAACAAATGAATGGTTAAGGAAACTGTGGTACATATACACAATGGAATATTATGCAGCCATTAGGAGAGATGATGTCATGAAATTTCCTTTACATGTCTGTACATGGAATGAATCATGCTGAGTGAAATAAGTCAGAGGGAGAGAAATAGACACAGAATAGTTTCACTCATCTATGTATTGTAAGAAAAATTAAAGACAGGGCCAGATTGGATGTCATCTGCCTTGCCTACCTTAGCCTAGGAAGGACCATGGTTTGATCCCCTTGCATCCCATATAATCCCCGAAGCAAGGAGCGATTTCTTGAGCAAATAGTCAGGAGTAATTTCTGAGAATTACCAGGTGCAGCCAAAAACAAACAAACAAACAAACAAACAAAAACTTAACAATTTAAAAACATTGATATAATTCCCAGAGTTGAGGGCTGGAATGACTGGCTCAAAATTCAAAGCTCACCACAAAGAGTGGTGAGTGCAGTTAGAGAAATAACTATGCTGAGAAGTATCATAACAATGTCAATGAGTGAGGAATGTAGAAAGCCTGTTTCAAATACAGTCCGGAGTTGGGGGAGGAAGGAGATGGGAGTTTTGGGATGAAGAGGTTGCACTGTTGAAAGTGGGTGTTCTTTTATGACTGAAACCCAAAAAAAATCATGTTTATAATCACAGTGTTTAAATAATGATATTATTAAAAAAGAAATAAATAGAAAAAGGTTTCTTAGGGTTATTTTATTATTTTATTTTATTATCTCATTATTCATCTTTTCAGTTACTTCCACACTCAGTGTTCCTTTATATGAAACTGACTCTTAAAAATAGCATGTTTATTTATCTAGTGTGTAAAAATTGAGGTTTAATTAAAGTACACTGGAATAATTAAAAATACTAATCTATATATTTATATCACTGACATTTGTCTCAAATATTTTATTCATTATCTATGTATTATTTTATATTATTTTATTTTACATATACTGTTACAGCTATCAAAAATTTTGAATTGTGAATGAACATACATATTTACCACCTTAATCTTTTTAAGTGTGTTGCTGAGTGACATTACAGATCATACTACCACCTCCATTTATCCTATAATTCTTTTGATGTGATAGAACTGAAATTCTGTACCCATAAAAGACTAACTTCTTGGTTCCTGCCTCCAAGTCCCTGAAAACTACCATTCTGCTTTCAACACAAATGATCTGACCACGCTGAGTACATAAGCGATTTTGAGCATTCAGTAAATATCATATATGTGAAATTTTATAATGTTTATATTTTTCTCAGTCTTCATTCACTGAGCAAGTGATTGAAAGCAACATCTATGTAACTGTGTATCATAGTCTTCTCACTGTTTACAGTTGAGCAATGATATACTGTCTGTATAAACCACATTTTGCTTATTCATTCATCTATGGTTTTTCCCCATAGCTTTGATGTTGTGACTACCAGTGGCTAAAACATCTTTATGTGTAAATATCTCTTTGAACTTCTGCTTTTAATATTCAAGGGATCCATACTTAGTTACAAGCTGAATGCTATATCCCTAAAACGTATCCATAATTACAAATAAAAATTCCCAATGATATATTATTAAGTAGTGTAACCTCTGGGTTTATTACTATATATAATACAAAGAAATAAAAATCTAGATAGTACAACTGTTAGAAAAACTTCTTTGAACATGACAAAATCTAGTTTAATCTCTTGCATCACATGAAATATCAGAAAATACCTAGATATACAATAATATAATATATAATAATACATAATATATAATTATATTATATAATATAATAGGATTATTGCCTGTGGTCCCTAGTACCACAGAGGTAGAACAAATCACATCTTCTGGTCTTAGAATTAACTTTCCCCCAAGATAAAAAATTATTGTGGGAAATTTTGGGGAAGCTTGCTTTCACCACCCAAAAAGTAAAACATGTTCATATGTTTTTATTTCTCTATTGGGTAGGCAAAAGAGTTTTTCTCTTTCTTTGGGGTTTTCTGGTCCTTTGAAAGTTTATGATTCATGTCTAACCATTAGTTATTATTTCTAATAGGGTTATGAGCAGTAAACATGAAAGTTACTTTTTGATTAAAGCTTGAGTTCTTTGGTAAAAGTCTTTTCTGTCTGTTTTTGGAATTATGATTTAACACCTGGTGCTTGATTCTTTTTTTGCTATTTTGACTAAATTGTGTTTGCATGAATGTATGTTACATTTGCCAGTGGAACTAGAAAAACGCTAAAGGTATGTCATTATATGGAAAAGTTGAGATCATCTGAAGTATTTTTGAAGTATAGCTTCATATTTATTTAACCAAAATTTATATCATACTCTAGAATGTATTTATAAAGTATAATAATTTTTGGTCTTCAAAATCATACTATGAGAGGGCTGATGCAAAATGTATCTTACATGTGAAGTAACATATTAAAACCTTATAACAAATTTCTTTATTTTTATTGCATTAGAATGTCCATTTATGTCCCAAAGCAGCTGTGATTTTCTGTGAGCCTTTCCACCTTCATCACTTCTGTTCAGCTCCTTCAGGCAGAGATAAATTTACAAAAATAAAATTATCTTTTTATCCAATGTTAGAAAAAGTAGAAAAATGAAAAAAAGTCTGACAGTATTTGATGTATATGTGTGGTTAGTAGTCTCTGTAAAGCATCACGACATTTATACTTTTTTGTTTTACTCTTAAAGTAGTATGATTTATCTAAGGTCAGTTTATAAGTGATGTCCTAGACTTACTTCAAACAAATCATTAGCTTCGTTGTAAACCAAATACCACAATGCAAATTATTACCCCCTCCCCTGAAGCCCACTTGTTTATCTACAAAACTTCTCTAATTATCCACTCAAATAAATAACATTCAACACCAAACAATACTTTCTTTTTACTATATTGTAGATAATGATCTGATGATGAAAACAATATATTCCTATAATACAAGATATAAAAATATACACTCATGGGTGTGCAATCATAGTATAGCTGGGAGGATATTTGCATGTGGCCAACCCATGTTTAATTCTTGGTATTCCATATGGTCCTCTAACCTCTGCCAGGAGTGATCATTGTTCCAGAAGCAAGCCTGAGCTCAAAATGCTTTGCCCTCTTTCTCTCTCTCACTAGAAAAAGTATTTAGAGCTATAATTTAAAAAAAAAACATTTTATTTGTATTTTAGTCACCTTCTGTACTTTATGTAAAGATTATCCATTTAAATTATATTTATGCTATTTGCTTTTTTAATTTATGTTATAAGCCTATCACAGTTTTATGAATTCTTTTTAAATTTTTAACTTTTCTTTTAGATTTTGGGAAATACCCAGCTATGCTAGTGTTTATTCCTGGTTCTTTCCTCAAGGAACCACATCAGCAGGTTCTCAGAACATTATAGGGTGTTGGGTATCTAATGAAGTTTGTTTGGATGTAAGGCAAGCATCATTACCAGTGTACCAACTTACCAGGCCCACACACACTTCAATGTAATGAATGAGTGCATGATAGTCTCGAACATAAATTGATATGATTTATTTTTTCCTTATGTATAATACATATAATGAATTCATTTATTGTATTAAAGAATGTTTAAATAAATAATCTTTTTTTTTTTTTGGCTTTTGGGTCACACCCGGCAGTGCTCAGGGGTTACTTCTGGCTCCATGCTCAGAAATTGCTCCTGGCAGGCACGAGGGACCATATGGGGCACCGGGATTCGAACCGATAACCTTTTGCATGAAAGGCAAATGCCTTACCTCCATGCTATCTCCCGGGCCCCCAAATAAACAATCTTAATAAACAAATTGTTATCCTAAATTCTTAATATAATTATACCATTCATAGATAAAATTTCTATGCCAAAAACCAAATTGTGTTTTTGTTATGTTTGCTCAGGAAAAGAATGTCTTCATAGAAATAATGCACTGCTTATTAGTAAAAATGTTAGATGAGTGTAGATCAAAGATCAAAGACAATAGAGAAATGAGGTTATCTGAGGTACAGATCAAAAAGTTGGAGTGACAGTCGCTTCATCATCATAATATTGACAAATTTGGGCTCTCAATCTGCCTTGCCTTGTGTGATAGTTAGAACTAAGTCAGAGATACCCTGAGAATATGATCTATATGTTACATTTCTTTTCCCTCCCTGTCCCTACAACTTTTATCAGATAGCCCCATTATTCTGGCCCTCAATTCTGAGCCAAGACCTCTCTTTCTCTTTCCAAAGGAGCCTGCTGAGTCTCACTGTGTCTGTAGACAATCAGCAAATGCCTCCTCTCCCTCCAGTGGAATTGCTTTGCTTTGCTTTGAAATTGCAGGAAAACCTTCATTTAATGTTTGCATTTGGTTGAAAGGCCTAAAAAGACTCAGCAAGGACAAGCAAATGAATATAAAATAGAGAAGGAGAAATGGGACAGCATAAGAAATGAGGTTCAGTGGCACAATTTGGTTTCCTTTAAAAAAAAAATAAGAGAAAGTCACACCACCCACGTGGGCAGGTCACAAACTGAGAAATTCAAAGATGATGATTCTGAAAAATCAAAGTAAAAGCAACTCAGGCAAATACAGACAGAATGCAGATGATTCTCATTTCTGTGAGTGTCTCTTAGATAAATGTGAGAAATGCTGAAAATCTCCAGGGCTGGCTTGCACTTTCGAGTCTTTGTCCATACATACAATTTTGAACAAGAAAGAAGAACAAAATATAAGTGGACTATTTGTTGTCAAAATCTCCAATGATTCTTAGAAAATGGAACCCATTCAATTTTTACTTCATTTAAATAAAAATTCTCTTTTCTTTTTCGGGAAAAGGGAGCTGTCCAATGAAATAAATGAACATAACACCTCATTATTACTTCAAGTACTTTTGAAGATTGTGTCTATATATTTCTAGTGAAGATATTGCTTCTAGGCACACACTTAGATAACACCAGAGGGTTGAGTTGTGTGATGTTTTTCAATAACAAAAATAACATACAATTCTGTACTTTATGGAATTTCTGCAGAAGTTTGCAAGGCTTCTAAGCAGTGTTTGCTCAGTAGGCCTTTGGGGACCCCTCTTAGCTCCATTTTGCTAAATAGGCTCAATGTTTTAATTTTAGGGCCCAATGTTGTGGAAATACTTAGAACTTATCAATTCAAGTCTACCATGGGCACTTGAGATGTGCTCAAATGCCTCTGGGACTAGACATAGCAAGGCATATCAGGGTGCAAACTCATTCTGGAGCAAGCATAGTTTTCCCCCTCTACCACTGTGTTATCCTCCCTGGATCTGGCCTGTTTTTAAGTATGTGAACTTATAAGTTTAAACATTGTGCTAAAATTCAAGTGAAAAAAAACAGAAAAAAATGCACTAAAATTACAACATTTACCCCCAAAATCAAGATACTAAATTATTCACTTTATGTGACTTTGAGTATAGTTTCAGTACATGAAAGACAGCACAAACACAAATTATAACTTTATTGACAAATAATGGCATATTAGGCATGTATAGGAGTGGAATGAAAAAAATCAAAGTGGTTTTACCTGAGTAAGAGAACAATAATAGAATTGGAAAATTTATAAAGGACACATCAAGTCTATTTAAGTAAAAATGAGTCCACTATAAAAAATCTTAGATTTGCATTTAGTTAAATTAGGGACTGAGGTGTTATTATATTATTTTTAAGCAATTGTTTTGTGAGTAAAGAATCAATTGTTTTGTGAGTAAAGAATCCTCAAATAATACAAAAATCAATACCAATAATATTTATCAAATAGAAAACAAAAATTTGCATCTGAATTACCTTTGTTTTTTATTAAAATGTAAATTTCTTAGGTCAACTGAAAAATAAATCACCATCTATGGAGAATAAATCTAGTTAAAGAAAAGAACTTTTGTGAACTTATATATACACACAGCACAAATAAAATATCATCCTTGAGATGTGTTTTTTGTATTTATCTGTTGCATATTACATTTTGATAATTGTTGGTTGAATAATTATTGATTTCTAGAATCAAATGAAAAATAAGTATTTCTTTTAGACTTTTGTGTTATCTTTTCAACTTAACATAATTAGTCAAAGCAAAATTATATGAAGAAAGAAATACAAATACCTTTACATTAGTATTATCCTTGATTCTGACTAAGTGTTAAGAGTACATGTTCAGTTCTATATTAACAATTTCCTATGTTTCAAAATTAATGGTATAAGCCATTTCTTTGATGATTTCTTTTCACTGTATTCCTGTAAATGGTTTTTAAATATTGAAGAATGGTTAGATAAATTAATTTATTAGTTACATATCAAGTGACTGATACCAAAATAATTATTTTTATTTATTTTTCCTTATTTTATTGAGATTTTGTGGTTTACAAATATTAATACTTATTGTTTCTTATGCACATTATGTTGTCATCATACCTATAACTAGTATGCCCATCTCTATCCCCAAAGACCCCAAAACCCTCACTTAATCCCCCAACTTAATTCAAAACTACTTTAAATTCGAATTCTGTTCTTAATCTGGATCTATTGTAGAGTCAAAGATGCTAATTTTCTTCTTTAGCAGGTCTTTATCTTGACATTTGATAATTTTATAATATTTTAGAATACACACGCACACATATTGGTTTTTGGGCCACACCTGATGACACTCAGGGGTTACTCTTGGCTATGTACTCAGGAATCACTCCTGGCTTGGAGGACCATATGGGACCTTGGGGATCTAACCGAGGTCCGTCCTGGGTCAGCCTCATGCAAGGCAAAAGACCTACCACTGCACTCCATTTCCATTTAAAATATTTTAAAAGTCCCTAAGATATACATCCCCACAATAATTACTGCAATCATTTTGAAAAATAAATAAGCCTATGCATGTTTACAGAAGTGAGAAACTGAAATATACAAGGTTATACTAAAAGAATCCATGATTTTTAAGCCATTTATGAAAAATCAGTTTATTTCTCATAAAAGTTCGGGATTTACTATTGATAGTAGTACAAAATCAATTTTAGCATTCATATCTTTGGTCCTCAAATGTGCATATACTATGGTATATCAACCACCAGAATTTCAGTATAATTTACACTTTGAGATTAACTCTCTCTACCGTTTTGTTGTTATTGTTGTTTTGGGGCCCCACCCAGTGACACTCAGGGATTACTCCTGGCTATGCGCTCAGAAATCACTCCTCTTTTGGGAGACCAAATGGGACATTGAGGATTGAACCAAGATCCTTCCTGGGTAAGCCCAGTGCAAGGCAAATGCCCTACCACTGTGTTATCTCTCAGGTCCCTGAGTCACAACTCTTAACTTATTATTTGATCCTTATTTTTTCCCCTTGTATCTTGGTACTTAAAAAGGTTAGTTAAAGTGGACAGTGGAAAAAAGAAAAAAAGGTTAGAAAATATGACATTTTCATTGCAATTAAGTAAAATAAGACCCAATGTTTTTAAAATTGCAATCTAATACAAGAGAATATCACTTACTTCCCAATTTAGTCATAGACTGTCTAAGATTCTATGTAGAAGTTGTTTACTTTCAATTACTTGAAATTTTTGTAGGTACAGATTGCTATCTCTAACTTCCTCCCTACAAGACTTGTAACAGTTGACCTTTATTCTCACTGTCTAAGTGTTTTAAAAATAATGTTTAAATCAACTTTTTCAGGAGAAAATAGAGAGCTTTTATGAATGAATAACCAAAATTACTATGGTCTTGAGAAAATAGTGATGAAGAAAAGCACAGACCTTTGCACTTTCTACTGTAGGTTATTTCTGAATATCTAGTCAATTATGATTCTCTTAGTTTTCATTTAATAGACTACAGAATCTCAGACTCTCCTGATAATTCTTCCTCCGATTCTAGTTTTCTTACCTCCTTCATTACCATCTCTTATGTTGAATCTGCATTATTTCCCAAGAATGATCAGAAAGTGACGTTTTATTCCCCCATTTAGACAACTCAATATCTTATACAGTTTGTATATCTAACCATATTTTACCATTTTAGCAATATTCTCTCAAAATGCTTTTTTGCAATTTAAACTATAGACATGCCAGATGCATACTTTCATAGTCTAAGAACTAAATATATATAAAAAAGTAGATGCTAAGTTCATATATGTTGCTTATTATACAATGCCAGTTTCCTACTACTTTTGCTTTGTGGCAGTTTGAAGTTCATCCCTTTAAACTCACCTATTTCAAAAATTCAAATAATAATAAATATTACTTACCTGCAGTAGAAGTTTTACCATGGCGAAGGGAATGGGAAAGAAGGGATACAAATGTCAGAAGTGAACAATGCTAGAGAAGAGTGGATACTCTGGAAGTGAACACACTGATGCTAGAATGTTTTATGTATGAAACCCTTCCATTAAGAGTATTGCAAACTGTGGCATCTAAAATTCTTAAAAACTGGTCCCTTGATTCAATGTCAACATATACCTAAAATATTACTGTGAAGGATATGCAATTCATGTTGTTCAAAATAAAAATCATTATTAAAAATATTGGTCTTCCATTTAAATAAGAATGAGTGATGATGAATTTTTATTTTATATTTTTATTAATAATTTTTATTTTGACCAAAGTGGATTACAAATCATTCACAGTAGTATTTTAGGTACATAGTGGTATTGAATCAGGGGCATTCCCACCATCAATGTCGTCCTCCCTCCACCCCTGTTTCCAGCATGCATCCCATATCACCTCTCCTTTGCCCCCAGGCTGCTAGTATAAGTAATCCCTTCTGTATCTACCTTATTGTAGATTGCGTATTGATTAGTAGAAAATTTTATAAGTACATTCCCTAATATTGACTTTGCAGAAAAACAAAAGCTTTCATTTTATGAGTTGTGCATTTGATTCTTGGGAAGAATCTGCCAATTTTCCCATTTTTATTTTTGTGATTAAAAAATACCCCTCCCAATGATACTACATTTGAATTTTTAGCTGATTCTTTTTTTCCCCCAAAACTTTGAAAAGTTAAAGCAGAGAATAGTTCAGGATCTTTTATTTACTTTAAATTGGTAGTTTCCAACTGTGGAATTCCTTTATGTTATTGATTTTACTGGAACTTTTTGTCTCTTAGGAAAGAATTAGTACCTTATCTAATAGCATAACTAAGTCAATGTCCTTTAGGTTATTCCAGAACATTCACTTTAAGGAAGATGAGAAATTACAGTAAAAATGCTACTACTATATTTATAAAATCTTTTCTGTGGCAAACCCTGTGTCAAATGTCTCACAAACTTCTCTAACTAGAGACTTGGAATGTGGTTATAGAATTTTCACTACAAATAAATATCTTGGGACTTAGAAACAGCTAAGTCTTTGCTAAATCTTGATGAAAAGATATGGCAGAATCATGAACAATATTTTGTTTACTTAAAGGGTGAATTTTAGTATTTTGTAATTTATCATTTCCTAAAATTTGGCACATTCTTGGCTTCTGAGCCCATAGTCTTAAAGAGAGACATACTTGATAAGCAGAGTCCAAGAATGCATTCTGGTGAATGGTTACAGATTGATAGCCTGAGACACGGAAGACATGAATAATTGGATTTTTGATGGGAAGTAACTGTGATATTTACTGCAAGTTGGCACTGTTTCTTTTTAGATGACCTCTGTGACTTGTGACAAGTGGGTTCCTTTTTTCACACTACTTCTA
>PVKC010026361.1:0-16123 GCA_004027635.1 Crocidura indochinensis | reverse complement strand
AATGCTAACAACTTATTAGGTGTATTTTTGTCAGTTATCACAGTTAGATATCAGATATCACTCATAGATTTTCTATTTATTTGTACCAGTCTATAATGTCAGTGTGAAAGTTATAGACACATGATGTTGCCTAGCCAGGGAATCAAAATAGTTAGACATTGTAATCTGACTATTCTTCATCATTAATTAATAGCACACTTTTCCAATAGCAAAGTAAGTACCCTATTTATTTTACATAGATTTAATTTATTTTTGAAATAGTTGTCCCTGTACATTATATTTCAAATACCTTCATTGTACAAAATTATATTGTATCGGACAGTGGATTATGTATTCAAAATTATATTACATAATGAATACTAGTGGTGATTCATTTAACAACTTATTTTCTTATTTAATAATAATTAGTATTAATATAATGAGTACCATTATCACTGAGTATAATGATATTATACTCATAAAAATATAATACCATTATATTATCAGATATATAACAGATAACTTATTTGGAGACTTAGAAAAGAATATATATTATAGACCACAATGTTTTAATTGATTGTCTATAGATCTACATAGATAAACACAAACTGTGTTAATTACAGCTATCCAAAGCCAAATAAATCTAGTTTACACATATTGTTCATCTGTAGCCACATTGTTTATCCTTAGACACTTTCTCCTAAGTATTCAAATACATATGGTTAACAGATTTATTCAAATGTTTATTTTAGAAATTATGAACGAGTATAATTTCACTTCATCTTTTTATAAAATAGGTAGTAAGATAATTTTGTATTATTTGACATTTTGATGTTCTATTTTCTCCTGACTGTTTTAAAAATATCTATCACCTAGAAGTTATATTGACTGAAGTAAACCAAAAGATGATCTCACTTATCTGTGCAATATAGAATAATTGAATGAGGAAATATAATGTAGTAAAGGGGCAAGGTGCCAGGATCAGTCTTGACCTTAGACTATAGGGATAAGTATAGATAATAGATAACTGACCACTTATTTGGGGATTAATAACAGACAAGTTATTTGGGGACTTAGAAAATAATATGTGGAGCTGGAGAGATAGCTTGGAGGTAGTATGTTTGCCTTACATGCAGAAAAATGGTGGTTCAAATCCCGGCATCCTATATGTCCCCTGAGCCTGCCAAGAGCGATTTCTGAGCATCGAGCCAGGAGTATCCCCTGAGTGCTCCGGGTGTGACCCCAAAAAACAAACAAAAATAATGTGCATGTTATAGATCACAATGCTGTAATTGTTTTATAGATCTAAATAGACCAGTATAAAAGAGATTATTTTTAAATTGTAAACTATATAATTGATCTTATAGAAATAAAGAAAAAAATCAAAACTATAAAGATGTATAAAAAAGCACAAATAACAGGCAAATGCCATAGTATTAAATACCAAAAATAATTTTATGTATGGAAATTTTGTTAGCATTTTAATATATATTTTTCTGAATTTAACTGGATTTGGTGAATATTAATAAAATAGAGAATATAATTTTAATAAATATCAAAAATCATGCATAATGATTGCGCAAACATATCTGAATTAAATAATTTCTAGATATAACTATTTCATTCTTGCAACATAGCTAAAATTTAGCAACATGTGATTAGTAGTTAAATATTATTTAAAAGAAGCTTATGCTCAGATGACTTAATTAAAATGTTTTTGAATTCTTTATTCTATTTTTATTACAAACTACATAAAATAATTTAAAGTTTTAAGTAATTAAAACTATAACTTTCTCACCCAATCTTACATATGTTCTCAATTTTTGTCTGTTTCCTTATAATCAGTTTGCTTCTGATTAACATAAAGGTTAAAGACTGTCCAAGACCCAGAAAGAGTAAAAATATCATTACTAATATTAACTAAAATGTCTTAGGAAAACATATTTAAAGATTATATGTAGTTAATTACTTTTATGAAAAAAATTTTTAATGGAAAAATACATAAGATGCACTTTCTGTTATAATTGTAGAGAAAAACATAAAGTCTATACAAGACTAAGAAAATAGTCTAAACATAAGATCAAGTTAAATTTGTATTATTACATTAGTAAGAACATGTATCAGTGACTGTTTAATTATTGTCATGCAATAGTTATTTATGACCAAATCCAAACTAAATAACTTACTATTTTAATATTATTTAAATTCAATGATTTACACTGGCTTGCACAACTTTGTATCATCTTGCTCATAATGTTTATAAATGTCCAAGGGCACTACAAGGACCTGTAGACTTATTTATTTTGATTATTATTATTATTTGTTTTACAATGTGGGAATGTTAATGTCACACACTCCATGGTATTTCGAGCCACATTCTTTGTGTCAAGCTTCATTTCTGCTGGTGACAAGTGGGTTCTATTTGCTAAGTAATATAAGTGAATGTTAAAGCTGGGTCAGCCATATAAAAGCCAAGAACTTGAAACTCTCTGAACTGTCTTGTTGGATATGTATAATGGTGTTTTGAGAATAGATTTATAATTCCTACTTTCTCTAAATAAAACAGTAGAAATGAAGGGGAAAAGCTACAGGAAATAGTCAGGGATTTACCTTGCATATGGCCAACCTTGTTTTTTTTCCCAGCATCTCATATGATTCCTTGAGCAATGTCAAGAGAGATTCCTGAGCACAAACACACAGGTAATTCATGATCACTACCAGGTAAGTCTTAATAAAGAAACAAAATATTTATCTTTATGTGTTATTAAAAAATAAATTTTTATAAAAGTAACAATAATAACATAATACAAAAATTAAAATGCATACATTTTTTCTACTTTTCTCTGTAGTTTCTATTTTATTTTCTTAATTGCCATTACAGTTTCTCTTATCTCTTATCCCATTTTTTATGTATTTTTCCACATAATTAGAAAGGTTCTTCAAAATTAGAATGGAGATTCCTGAGACAAGATACAAATAAAATTGGTTAAAGCCAGATGGACCTGATTTGAATTAGGAACTAGAATTTTACTAGTCTATCTTCTGGAACTTATGATTGACAGGAGTCATATATCCTATTACCATAAGCTCATGGGAATAACTGCACCTTCTATATCGCTACTCATCACACCTTTAATTTGGTTCCAACAAGTTCCAGATTCGTTGAGGACTGAACATTATTTAAAATATCCTATTCCAAGTTTCCTCTTATTCAGTATAGTATTCCAAACAAACCCTTCTAATTCGTTAAAATATGACACAGTAACACAATTAAACATCTTGACATCTTTTATTATATTGAACACTAGGCAAAATACTAAAATGTATAAAGTTTCATCATAAAATAAACATATTAAAATGAAAAGAAATATTGGAAAATAGGTCTAGAGAGACATTGCAAGGCATCAAAAGTGGTACATACAACTTAAAGAAAACTTGTTGGAACTTAGGCATTAGCCTGTTTTTTTAACCAGTTATTTCTCCATTATTGCATTTATGTATAAATAAACTTGAATATTATAAATAAAATATCTACTTTTTGATCTATTAAGTAAATTTATTATTATAGATAAAATCACATGACTAAATTTGCTATGAGATTATATTTTTTTCTTTTTCACAAATTTTATTAAATCTTCCATTTCTACAAGGCAACTACATTTTCATTTTAGTCTACCTACTATAGCAAATTAATATTTTTGAGAATATGCTTATTTCTCTGCCTTCTTCAAGGTACTATGGTCAACTCCATTATAGAAATTATGACATTATTAAAATATGTCATAAATATTCTGGCTCCTTTCATCTAAATACATAGCAAATTGCATTTCACTACTGTTCAAATTTGAGATAATCCAGCAGGTAGGGTGCTTGCTTGCCTAGTATACAACAAAGTAAGTATGAATTCTATTCACCCCATATGATACTCTAAGCTGAGTGGGTGATCTATGAGCACAGAACCAGGTGTTAATCCTGATTTAAATATTCAAGAGGGCCAAAGCAAAATTAGGCATAACTCTGTGATTTGAACCAGTTCTGTGATTAGTCTTCAAGGATTAGTAAATAGTAGACCATATTCATTTTCACAACCACACAGTTACCAACTAGATTCTCACATAGGCTGATTATCTAAACATTTAAGAAATATTTTGCTAGAGTTAATTTTAAGTATTTCACATTATTTACACAAAAGAGGCTGTTAACTGAATTGCTATTTTTGCTGTACTAGAAAGTTCTTTAGACTAGAAACTGGAAATTATGAGATTTAGTCTTGATTTTTAAAATGCTTTAATATAAGCTCGTTTATTGCTTTGTATGCAATGCTCAAAATTCATGCTAGTCTCTCTAATAAAAATTAGAAAAAAATAAAATAAATTAAAAAAATAAAGCCATGTTGTATATCAACAGATCAAAGAAATCACATAATTCGAAATATGATCATTCTTTGAGGTAAAAATGGTCAAATAATTTCTAGAACATTTATAACAATCTTTATACACACATACAAACACACACACACATATATATATAAAACACACACATATATATATACCTTTAACCACCTAGAAAATGGCTCATTTATTTTATAATTTATTTTTACATAGAGCACAACCATTACATGCTGTTACCCTGCAGTGACATCCAAGGTGCATGAGGATTCTGCGTCCCAAAGATTGAACTCAAAGCCTTCCATATGCCACACATATATTCTACCACTTTAACTATTCCTTAAGTGCCTATTTGGAATAGCAGAGTCTTTCTTTGAGAAATGAATACAAGTAAACAGAAATAATTTTAACAAATTGTTTCAAATTTCAAATTTTTGATGAAAAAGAAGTTATAGTAAATTAAAAGATTGGAATGTAAAATGTGTGTATGAGACATAGTTTTATATTTGTAAATAAATATTCTCATATTAAAATAATATTTATTAAAAAGATCATAATATCTAGCTACATTTATGAAAAAGTGGTATAAATATAAATATTTATATAAAACTTTTGACATTAACTATTAGATACTATGGCACAAGACCTAATAGTTTTAAGATATAATGGACTTTAATGTGTTTGAGTCTTACCTGGTGATGGTTAGAAAATGCTCTGGTTTTAATTCTTGTATTGTTCTGGAGACTATGTAGTACCAGTATACAGAACAAGTACTCCAGCTCACTGCGCTATCTCTCTGGATCATAATAATTTTTTTTGGGTCACATCCAGCATCGCTCAGGGTTTCCTCCTGGCTCTACGCTCAGGAATCGCTCCTGGCAGGCTCGGGGGACCATATGAGATGCCTGGATTCGAACCACCTACCTTCTTCTGTATGCAAAGCAAACACCTTACCTCCAAGCTATCTCTCCGGCCCCCAATCATAACAAATTTTAATAGAGAAACATAAGCACTTAATGAAATTAAAGTTATAGTGCTAATTTATAAAATAAAGTGAGGTGTCATTGTAATGAAACAGGTCCAACATGATTTTACTGTCAGAGTTCAACTAGAAAATTTTTTCAATAGAAAATTTCTGAGAAAATCTATTGAAAAATAATTTTCTAAGACATTAATGAACATAGCATTTTAAAATAATTGATAGCATCATTTAAACTATGTGTACAATTCCTAGACATTAAATTTATCAAAATATTAATTTGAAATAACATATACATTTTACCATAAACTTGTAAATGATGATGATGAATGATATTTAAAGAATACAAGCTCTAAAAGGTATTGCATTGTCAATTATTTATGTTGTGTATAGTTGAAAAGAATTTTATAAACATGAGACTAAAAAAAGATGAATAAAATAATATAAACATGAGCAACTATCATATGGTTATGAAAGAATATGCATGCCTAAATGAAAAAATAAATTGCACACCAATAAACTAGTGACAGAATTGTTTTCTGGTTGTCACTGTAATCATGTGTGATGGTATATAAACAAATAATAGTTCTTATCACTTGACTCTGTTTTTAATCTTTGGCATCTCTCCAAAGAATTGAAAAGCATTATATTGAAAAATAGATGCATATAAATATATTGTTATTGCAAAACCATTTTCCAACATCTGAAAGCAACATACTGAATGCCTGATGACAAATGAATTCATAAAGAAATTATAGTCATATCTTACAATTAGAATACTACTAAGCTATAAGAAAATATTAGATAATGTAATCACATCTTGCATTATGCTACAAATTGGCTGAAATTAGGTTGTGCTCAATTGAGAAAATAAGTTATAAAGCAAAGCACAAATGAAGGATGATTTGTATTAATCTATATCATATAATAAACAAAGCAAGGTTATAAACAACAACTCTAGTCAACAGAACTAGGATGATCAAAGTTGGAGGAGGAGACAAAATGTAGTAAAAGAGGGGGTGGTCCCTATTGAAACTATCATAAAATAATTAATTAAATAAAATTGAAAGACATATATACAAATAAAACAAGATTTTTCCTTAAATGTATAAATATATTTTACAAATTATAAATGATGAAATATAATATATAACATTATGTTAATGATAACACTTGAAATTCACACATGAAGTATTAGAAATGACAAATGTCTAATGTAAAATTGTTCATTAATGAAGAAATTTGAATACAACTTATGAATTATTGACTTTGATTACTCGTGCAAAAGGATACTGAATTATTAGATCATATTACCGGAAATGCATGGTTTGGGTCAGAAATAGAGTTGTACACTCATGCCTCCCATGCTGGAGGTCTAGGTTCAACATATCAAGGATGGCATTGTCTCAAGAACATCATCAGGACTACTACCACTGAGCACAGAGGCAGGTATAGTCCCACTTGTGCTTAAAAGATAAAGAAAATAAGTTAATAAATATCTCTTTACATTGTTCAGGAGTATGTGCATTGAAAACATTTATAAGCAATTTTTATTTTGCTCTACAATGTGAGCAATGAATATCGCTTATGTATATTTTATCTTAAAATCACCTGATTTCATATCATTTAATTTTTCATCAAAAATTTTTTTGTTTTTTGTTTGTTTGTTTGTTTAGTTTTTGGTTTTGGGTCACACCTAGCGGTGCTCAGGGGTTACCCCTGGCTGTCTACTCAGAAATAGCTCTTGGCAGCCTAAGGGGACCATATGGGACACCGAGATTCGAACCAACCACCTTTGGTCCTGGATCGGCTGCTTGCAAGGCAAACACGGCTGTGCTGTCTCTCCGGGCCCTTCATCAAAAAATTTTAAAAAGCTTCACTTAAATAATGTGTGCTCAATTTTAAAAATTTCTCAAGGAAAAATATTTTTATGATTTCAAACAGGGCTGTCACATCAGAAAGAAAATGTTACGTGTTTTGGAATATAAACTATAAAACACATATGCCTTTCAAGGGCATTTTGTTGTTGTTTCCTACGAAGTATTAAGGTTTATGTGTACTGAAGGAAAATATATTCTTATGCTTTAAAAATTATCAATTTCATCATTACTGTATGTTAGACTATCTTTTACAACTGCATAGATGAGAAATTATAGCCTTTTGTTCATTAAAATATTCCCAGTGATAGCTCAAGCGGTAAAGCATATGCTTTGTGTATAAAATACTCAAATAGTCAAAGTAAAACTGAGAAATAAATTGTGAGATATCTCATTACCTAACTAGAAACTATACTTTAAATCTTTATTGACATAAATAAAATGAGACCAGAATAAATATAAATCTTCTGGTCAACAGTATAGAATGAGTACCCAAAGAAATTCTCAGATAGATGACCAACTGATTTTCCACACAGAGGTGCGTATGTTACTTAGAGTAAAGATGGCCTAATTAACAAATGATGTTGGGAATACTTTATAATCACATTTTAAAAATAAATCTGGATACATCTCTCATAGCTTATATAATTAAAAAAGGAATCATATAACAACACCAGAATAGAATCTATAAAATACACTGAGGAAAATTTCAGCAGAATGCTCCAAGTTTTAAAAATCAAAGGTGTTTTGAATTATATGATTCTAGTGACAAAGACATCAGATAAAAATAATCAAATATCACTACATCGAATTAAAGAACATTTGCATGGTCAAAGAAATATGAACTAAAACTGAAGGATATATGAATGGGAGAAAATATTTGCACCTAACATATCATATATATGAAAATTACAAAGACTACCAAAACATATAACAAAACATTTATCTAAAATAGAGATAATAAATGGCAAGAGAAAATGGTTTGTGACCAACTGCATATGGAAAAGCAACCATCCTTATTTATTGTCAGGAAAATCAAAATGGCAAAGAGATATTATCTCATACTTGTGTGAGTAACTTGTGTATGTATATGTATATATATGTAATATATACATATATAAGCTATATGAACCTGAATATTGGAACATTGTTTAAAATTTTTTAATTAATTGCTTTGGGAATGTTGGCTATTTCAACCAACCTGTATATAAAATAGTATGAAGATTTCTTATGTCACCCATCTCTGTGCTGTTCTTCCCCTTCTCTGAACTCTCAGACTCAAGCAGAATCCCTAAAACAGTTGCAAATAGCCTTATATGCAAACTTGGTTCCTATTGTAATTGGAGAGAACATAAAATTGCAAAATTATGCTTAAATGATCTTGTTTAAAAAATAATGATGTGTTAGAATTAGCATACAGTGAGAAAGACATCTATCTTGCATGAAGCTTACGAAGGTTCCATATTCCAGCAACAGAGTTGAACTTAACCATACTGAGGGAAGATTGGTGTGAGGATAAATTATTGTGATGGGAAATATTAGAATATTTCATGCATAAAATGCTATAATTTTCAGCATTTATCACAGTTCTTAAATTTTAAAAGTAATAAAGAAAGGTATTACTCGTCTTACACATGTAAGAAAGCTGAAGCATAAGAGATGCAGTGCCATTGTTCTTAAGGAGTTCAGCAAAACACACAACTGTATTCTAAAAGAGTAGAAAGAAGACTCAATGCTAATGAGTATATAAGTATGCTTGTTCCCTTTTCTTGAGCTTTGGTCTTAAAAATATACCACCTTTCCCCTTTGGAACAGGCACTTTGTTTCTCTATCTCTTCTCTCTCTCCTCTCTCCCTTTTTTCTTTTCTTTAAACACTATGGTTGCACTATTGTTAATGAAGCAATAAGGTGGTTATTACTTTAACTTCATTCAACATCCAGTTATTATTTACAGTGATCAGAGTGGGTAGAGCAAAAATATAATGAAACTAGGGTATTATACTGTGTTACACACTGATGTGGACATATAAAACCCTTTGATTATGTCACATTTGTATAGACTCCTTTAAGAGTTTGAATCTCTTTAAATTTAATATTGTGTTTCAGTCTTATGATTATTATCATGTCTTCATGTCATTAATAAAACTTTTAAAAATTTATAATACTTTATTTTGTTAACTTATATGAACTAGATAAAACATACAAATTCAAAATTAGAAGTAAAATATTTAAATTTATAAGGGAATATAAATAGATCTATAAATGTAAAGAGTTTTATTCAAATTTGTATTAGAAAATATTTTGTTTTAGATATTGCTTTTGAATCAGAAATAATTTCTAAACTCAAGATAGAAATTTCTTGTCATCTGACAATGAATAGTGAATACAGATAAATTATCTGGCCAGGGAGAATGGTGCAAAGGAAACGGGACATTGGAGTCACGGAATGTGAAGGGATGAGTGGTAGATATTCTATGAACAACTTTGCAACTGTGTTTCTCACTGTTTTAATTATCAACATATTTAAATTGGAAAACACTGAGAAAGGCTATTTTGACAATTTATTAGAAGGGTTCTAAAATAATATTGCATATATTAATTTTTTACTGAAGATGTTTTCATTGAGTGAAACATACTTAAAAAGACATGATGAGAAAAAAGAATATGTATATAATAGAAAACAAAAATTTCTCTAAAGCGGAAAATGAAAGTGATCAAAGAGAAACTTGCTGAATATCGACATACTTCTTTTATGAGAAGTTCAAGATCTCAAAGAGTCATATGTTCACTTTTCATTTAAGAAAGCATGATCAGGAATATTTTATTGTGAAAATTTTATCAGAATTTGTATTAAAGTATGCTTGACTCAGTTGTATTGTGAAACAATATATGCTAACACTAGAAATGTTGCTTTAAGCTAGCGTTCTTTTTAAATAAGATTAATTTATTTAAAATACTACTAAATGCAAGTGAGAAAGAAAAAGACTATTATTTGATTTGCAGAGGTAATTCAGTGGATAAGATGAATGCTTGGCACACAGTTCACCTATGCTCAATCCCTGGCATCAAATATTAGTCCCAGATCACCCCAAGGGTGACCTCTGAGAAAGTAAGGAGTAAGTCCTATGCATGTCACATTTTTCTCTCTCCTACTCGTAATTTTTAAAATTAAAGCACCATGAGATACAGAGTTAAAAGATGATAATTGTGTTTCAGTGATGCAATATTACATCATCACCCCTCCACCTGTGTTCATTTTCTACCACTAATTTCCCCAGTTTCTCTACTGTCACCCACCCACCCTGCCTCTAGACAGTCTCTCTCTACCTCTCTCTCTCATACTCTCTCTCTCCCCCTCTCACCACCTCTTGTGCCTCCTGTTTTCATTTCAGATACCATAATTTACTATACTGTTATTGAGGAGATATCATGAATATCAAATTATTTCATTTCAGTTGTTAGTTCATGCCCAGATGGATCATCTCCATCTATTATTATCATAGTTGTATCTTCTCTGTCATAAATGCTGTCCAAACATCAATTTTACTGCCTTGGGGCATAATTCTGATAGTATGTTTATTTGCTTGTTTCTAAAAGTCCATGGATGTTAATTCATTAAATTTTATGATCACTAAAATGTAATTGTTTAAACTTGCTTAGTCATGTATTTTCTCCAGAAGAATATTACCATATTTACTCTGGTGTATATCAAAATAATTAATTACGTCTAAAATTTCTTTGTTTATTGGTCTTCCTAAATCATCTTGATATGCAGTGTTTTATTTGGTTTTAAACATAGATACTTGTATGTTAATATTACAGAAATTTTGCAGAAGAGAATAGATTTATGCAAAGTACAAAGAAAATAAAGTTGGAGAGTATTGGTTAAATTAATTATTTGCTGAGAAATGCAGGCATAATTCCCCTTTCAAGTTCTATATTTGATTTTACTGATTCTTGTAAAGAATATTAAGTTGCTTAGTAATATAGTGAAACAAAATAACACATTTTCCAACTAGAAATATTAGTTTTTACGAATACTAATTTATATATTTTTGCAAATACCAACTTAAGTACTTTACCACCTTCATTTTATTTATTTATTTATTTATTTTATGCTTGTTCGACCATATGCCGCTCAAGGGTTACTATTAGCTATGTGCTCAGAAATCGTACCTGGTTTGGGGAATCATACGGGACACCTGGGGAATAAAAACCGGGAATCATACGGGACACCTGGGGAATAAAACCGAGGTCCGTACTAGCTTAATGTGTGAAGGCAGATGCCCAATTGCTTGTGCCACTGCTCTGGCTCCAACCACCTTCAATACTTTTAGTAATCATATTTGAGGGGCGGGAGCTATAGCAGAGCGGTAGGACGTTTGCCTTGCAGGCAACTGATCTAGGACAGACCACGATTTGATCCTCAAAGTCCCATATAGTTACACAAAGTCAGGGGCTATTTATGAGTGCATAGTAACCCCTGATCACTGTTGGGTGTGACCCAAAAATCACACAAAAAAAGAAACAAACAAAAAAACGAAAACAAAACAAAGCAAATCAAATTTGAATAATGCACCTATACACAAGTTATCCAGTTAAATTATGATAGAATTGATAAGCAAAATTGAATATGAAAGAGTATATATATAATGATTTATAATATGTGAATATTATTAACTATATGCCATAATAAAGCTGATCAGTATATTTAACTTTTCATATGTTTGTTTTATTTCTCATAGAAATTAGAACACGTAATCAATCTTATATTAACAAAGTTCTAGTATATACTATATTATTTGCTAAAATAACTAAGTAGTATGTTTGATCCTGTGAGGTTTATTTACTGAGACACAAAATCTGGGTCTCTCCCCTATTCCACTACTCTACAGACCAGGCATATCACCATCTATCTTTTCTTATTTTAAATTAATTTTTTATAAATGTGTATATGTGAATGAGAACATACAGTATAAGATTTGGTGGGGGTCACACCGAGTGACGCTCAGGGGTTATTCTTGACTATGCGCTCAGAAATCACTCCTGGCTTGGGGGACCACATGGGACCCAGGGGAATCTAACCAGGGTCTGTCCTGGGCTAATTCAGCCAAGGCAGATGCCTTACCATTTGTGCCACCAGTATGGCCCCAGTATAAGATTTTATATATCCTAATTATTTCTATTTTAATTCTTAGCATATTTCCTAATAACATTAAAACTTCAGGAGTTTTTGGGCCACACCCAGTGTTGCTCAGGGGTTACTCCTGGCTCTGCACTCAGAAATCACTCCTGGCTTGGGGAACCATATTGGAACCAGGGATCAAACTGCAGTCAGTCCTAGATTAGTGTCGTGCAAGGCAAACGTCCTATCACTGCACAACCGCTAAGGCCAATAAATTCTTTCTTTCTAAGGTGATATGTTTTATAGTAATATTCCATGTACTTACTATCATTCTTACCTTATTCCTTTTATGTATGTCCTTGTCAAGTGTACATTTCTCCTTTATTTATTAATGCACATAAAATTTCAAATTATATTTATTCTTACTACCACATCAATAGTGGAAAAGCAGAAATATATTTGAGATGCTGGATTCATTATCTTATATATTTGGGTCATATTTTTAATTTTAGAGGAAACCTATTTCTATTATTCCCAAAAACATTATATCAGATCAATATTCTCCAACACCAAACATATTTTTGACTATATCTTTCATAACATTGCTATTTATTTATTTTTTAAGTAGACATTCTAAGTTTTGAGATACTAATTTTTGTGGCCTTTAATTTGCACTGTTTTTAGGATTAATGGTGCTGAGCATTACTTCATTCAAGTGTTAACCATCTCTATGTGTTTATTTGGTCTAAAAGAATCTTTATAGTCCATTTACACATTCTATCTCATAATAGGGTATTGAGTTGCTTACTATTGTTTTCATTTTATGTGTTGTAATGTTCAGTTAGATATCTAACTACATACCATATTAAATTCATGCTTTGAACATTTGTCCACTCCTTGGCTGCATTATTCACCACTAATTGTTTTATTTTCCATGTAAATCTATGCTCTACCTAGTTAGTAAATATGTATTAAAAATTCTGCAATAATATAAATGGACCTTAATATTAGCTTATATCAAGATTGGACCACTAGCACAACATTAGTGCATTTTTCCTGCATGCGACAGATCCATATTCAATCCTCAGCATCGCATATTGTTTCCGGATCCTGCCAGGAGTAATTTCTGAGTTCAGAACCAGGAGTGACTCTTGAACATTTCAGAATGAGGCAAAAAGGTTTATATAATCTGTGTCAGGTACATGTGAATCACTCAAATTTAGAATTATTAATCAGTAATATAAAGAGAGAAAATATTTTCTAAGAAAGTTGTAATTTTTTCCTGATGGTACATTATGAAATACATATATTATATGTATGAAATATATGAAATACATAAAGTAAGCAACATATATGAAATACATATAGTATTATCTTTGAATAAAAAACAGCTAATTTATGTCAGACATCTTTGATTCAAAGAATCAAAAATTAAATTATCTGAGGCTGGTGAGATAGCATGGAGGTAAAGCGCTTGCCTTCCATGCAGAAGGACAGTGGTTCGAATCCTGGCATCCCATATGGTTCCCTTTGCCTGCCATGGGCCATTTCTGAGTGCAGAGCCAGAAGTAACCCCTAAGCACTGCCAGTTGTGACCCCCCAAAATTAAAAAAAATTAAATTATCAGATCATTTATTTCCTTATATAAAAGGAAAACATTTTAAAATGAAACCGCAAAGTTTACTAGATTTTTCCCTCCAAATGACACTTCAAATTGTATACTCTGAAATAAATAAGAATAACTAATTTACTTTAGTCAGCAGAGCTGACCTGAATTAAGTTTATATTCAAAAAATGTTCGAATATAAATATATGTACATATGCTTAGAATATAGATTCTTTATTTGTAGTAGAGAACTACTTTAAATATAACTTTAATTATGATATTTATTTACAGTAATTTTTTTCTAATATATATAAACACAATGAGAGGTCAACTAGAAAAATGTAGAAATTGATAGAAGAATGGATAAGATACAGATACATAAAATTGGAAGGATAAAAATGCCAAGATACTGGTCCAATAAAATTATAAGTTTTTCTAATTTATATAAATCAGATAAAAAAAGATTCCTGGGTTTGAGAAACCTGGTCATCAGTGATATAAGAAAAGTAATTCTGTCAAAACGTGGAGAAACAAAGAGGAAAGAGGAAGAAAAGAGGTAAGTGATAGCAATATGTACATCAACACTTATAACTGTGAGGACTAAATAATATTATTTTCTATTGAGAAGGGTTCTGAATTTAAGGCTAACAAAAGCTGGAATACTGATTCAGATCGATAGTACAGTGAATAGAGCACTCACCATCATAGGGCTGACACATATTTTGTACCTTCCACTACAGATCAACCCCCTATCTTGCCAAGAGCTATCAAAGCCAGAAATGATCCTTGAGCATTGCTGAAGGTGTCTCAAAAGCCAAAAGCCAAAGACAACAACAAACAAATACTGGTATTCTTCAGATATTTTATTGTAAACTTAATATGAAATCTACATAGAAAAATAAAAGATTAGTGGAGGGCTTGGTGTTGAAACACTGTACACTTGAGACTCTACTATCAATAATGTTGTAAATCCATAGTACTTAAAATTATATTCAGACATAGTAAAATGCATATATATATTGTTACTATGAAAAATAAAGAAAATATAAGACAAGCCTGATTATTTATTATATTTGCCCTCAGTTTACACTCAGTCATTTAGAATTCCAAACCTAATTGAGTTTGACTAAACTTTTTCAGGGATAAGCACATATAAGCATATATTCATACATAGAAGGCATCATAAGTCTCTCTTTTTAGATTTTTAAATATTGACTATTTCCTACAAATGTAATATACTTTATGATTTTATATAAAGTTATGTATTTTATTTCACATAGATTCTACTTCCCAAAGTATGTTATTATATCATTTCAATTTTTTTTCTTTTTTTCTTTTTTTCTCTTTCCTTTGTATCTACAAACACTCTCTCAGGAAGTTTTGTTAAAAAAGAGAACTTTATTATTTTATAGTCTTAATCCTGGAAATATTCTCTAATACATTTTTAACTACTGTAATGTAGCTATATATGTTATAATAAACACAGCTCATTGTTGACACTTTTTGTATGAAAACATGCCAGCACTAAAAATATAAATCAAAATATAATAACCATATTTGAAAAACATCTTTTGCTGCCCTAAGTGATTGAAAACAGAATATGAAAATTGTATGTCAAGAAATTTAATTTATATTTAATAGGAAATATATGGCATTCAAAAACATAGCACAAGGTAATATTCTTCAAAATCTCCATATGAATACCTACAAACTGTTTTAGAGTAGCTAATTAAGTATCTGAATACAAAACATTTTAACTAAGGGATATATAGTAACCTCTCACAGGGATCATTTCTTTCCATTTAAGTGTTCTCCCCTGGAGTAGAATAAAATAGCGATGTGATAACCTAGAGTTACATTGAACTGCATCTTAAGATGGAAAATGAATGGTTTTATTAGAATCAAATGAATCTGCCAAGGGAGTTTATACAAAATGTGTTTTAGATTTAAAATTTGCATGGCATGCTAGTTTTTATCGCTATTAATATGCTATTATGAAGCGGGATGCTTGGTGTTTTAAAGTGCTTCCAGATCGTAAATTAGTCAACACGTAAAATGCTTTTAAAGTAGCATTCCAATTTTCCAGTTGAAATCTCTGCATCCCAAGGTGATTGAATAACTCTCATTAGGTGCTTCAATTGCTGTATTTCACTATCCAACTTTTTTTTT
>PVKC010026360.1:0-16171 GCA_004027635.1 Crocidura indochinensis | reverse complement strand
TAAAGTTTCTGCCTCTTTCAAGTTTTTGAATCAATATAATGACATCCTAGAAATAGTCCAATGTCTACTACAATTGATGGGCAAAGTTGCAAAAGCAATTGGAAACTAGAGATGGGAATGAGTGAATGTAAGATCTCACTTTTCTACCAATCAAGGGTAGAAGGGTTGGTTTAAAATATCACTCAATCTTTTTAAATAATGATGCCAAGATGAACTTTAGAGTTGGCATACCTCCTCTTCCCTGGACGTCTGTTTCCATACTTAGAGCACAAGATACACACAAAACCAGACACCACCACACCACTCAGATGGAAGTGGGTCATTTCAATTTTAGTCATCTTCATTTTCATGAATGTTTAGCTCCCCTGTGTTCCTCCAGAGCTTACTGGCCTTGCTTCCCCACCCCAGCTACTTTGGAGTCATTTCTGAAAACCTCTCATATCAGTCACTGCATGAGGCAAACCTCAAACCAATTGTCAGTTTTCAAGTGGCCTGGCAGTTAGTAGTGCCAAAAGGAGGCAGATGACCACACTACACAGACATAGACACAGAACAGAGTCCACTCTGACTTGCTCGGTTTACTCATCTTTTTCATGCTTGTCTGAGTCTGGATTGTCATGAATTCTATTGGAGAGCTATAGGGAGGAATCTATCTCTCACCATGCTCCTGGGAACAAGGGAACAGAGCCATTGAACTAACAGAATCAACAGTGGGTCCTCATAGTACTTCCTTCAGAGTTGTAAGCACATGCACTAAGGAGAGCCATATCTGCTAGATGGCAGATAGGGACTTGTGTTGAAGAAAAGGGAGTTGCGAAGAAAAAGATATCTGGTTCGCTCCTCATCATTCTGGGTTTCTTTCAGACTTTAGGAAAACTTTTCAAAGTATCCCTGAAGAATGCCTTTCACTACTGGTGAACTTCACAGAATGCCCAAGCCCACATTCAGGAAGTTTTGAACCCTCTTGTCTTTGTCTGCCATCTTGTTCCCTTTCCCTCTGGTCTACTGGTTTTTCACATCATCCAGACAGTAGCTTTGTGTCTTCTTTATCTAACCCATTCTCCACACTTACATACTTCTTTTCTTATGTTATCTCCATATTAAGTAAGCCTCCCTAATTTTTATAAACTGGGTCACCCCCTAGACCACACAATTCTGGGCCCTGAAATGGTCAAAATCTTGCAGGCAACTTCAATAAAAAATTCCTTCTTCTCATACTGTTTCTGAGATTTATTTATTCTCACTTATTTTATAGCCAATAAAAATGGGGAAGGACAGCAGCTCCTTGACTGAAATCAAATAATAGGAGCAGCTAAATCTTCTCAGGTGAGATTGGACTATAGCTCTGGGACTTATTTTTGGAATGGAATTGAGCTTCATCCACCCACCCACACACTCAACCCACTTGCATCACCAGAAAATCCAGCAGTTCCTGCCCACAGTAGACATCTCACTGACAGGGAGGGTGGGGGGAAGGCCTGGCTCCTCAATCAAGCTCCAAAAGAAAAGAAAATAACGTCGCCAATACTTCAGGGTAGCCAGGTCAATGTTGATGCCTCAGTGGCATTCTCAGAAAAGAGGGGGAAGGCAGATTCCCCTTTCTGCATGAACTACAAAAACCTAGGACCATGCCTACATCCTTAGACAGAAATAGCCCAGCTTCACAACTAGGCTTATCAAACTTCCAAGCCACAGATTTCTTTCAGATCTATACATTCTGGACCTGCATGTGGTCGCATCACACCTCAGTATTTTATGGTAGTATCAGCTCAGTAATATAATAAAAAATCAGATGGGAAAGGTATATATATATATAGAGAGAGAGATATATATATATATATATAATAATCTATCAAGCTCAGTGAACCTTAACAGTAACACAGAAGTCTCAATTAGCGCCAACCTTAGCCCAATAAATCCTTGGACACTGATATTACTAATACCATGGAGAGATATAACAATTATTCAAATCTACCCTTGTTGATCTAAGTTTTTATAATTCCATTTGCCTTCTGGGTTGTAATAAACTATGAAGTATTTGGTTGAAAAATTGGTAAAACTGATGAGGGGAAGATCACAAGAGGTGGAATTGTTATTTGAACATTTAATGTCTGAAATGACTGTTTTATGAACAACTTGTAAATCATGTGTTATAATAAAAATTAGAAAAACAAAAAAAAAGAAAGCTATTTATAACTAGCAGATTGTTAAAGCTAGCTTTAGCTAATGTAGATATATATGTGCATAGATATATATGTATTATATCTATATATAATGAACTGTCTTTCCCAGCAGTGAATTGGTCACATTAGAAAATTCAACAATTTTCAACTAATACAATGCAATTCTTTTTAGATTAATTTTAAAATATGACAACAAGGCTACCAATCCTTTTTTTTAAAATGAGGGTTTTCTACTTGCCATAATGCAGCTAATTACAAGGTGGGAGACTAACACCCTATACTGATATTTTTCCATCTTTCAGATTAAAAGACCTTAAAAGTAAAAAAAAAAAAATTAGAAAAACAAAAAGAAATTTGGAAGGCATGCATAAATTAATAAAATTTATATTAAAGCAATTTTCAGAATTAGAAATCATACTCAAAGAGTTGCATACCACCAACCAATACCAATACCAATTTGATCAATGGGACAATATAGGCTTAGGTTATTCATTTCCAATGGCCAAGGTGGCTAGGGAACAAAGTCAGGAACTGTAGGTACTGAAAATCCAGAAAGCCAAAAAAAAGAAAAGCGGGGCCCGGGAGATAGCATGGAGGTAAGGTGTTTGCCTTTCATGCAAAAGGTCATCAGTTTGAATCCCGGTGCCCCATATGGTCCCCTGTGCCTGCCAGGAGCAATTTCTGAGCATGGAGCCAGGAGTAACCCCTGAGTGCTGCTGGGTGTGACCCAAAAAAAAAAAAAAGAAAAGAAAAGCTATAAATTAAGAATAACAGACTAATAAACTAAAAGGTATGTGAGTAAATGAAGACTTGATAGAGTAGCATTGTTGTCCCTGAACTGCCAACCCGGAAATCTTTTATTTGAGAGAAAAAATAACTTTATTCTCTTAATGTTGTTGTTATGTTTGTCTCCTATACGGCTGAGACAAGTCCTAATCTATACAATATTAATAATGTATGTCCTCCCCCAAAAGAGCTACTACTAATCTTTCTCACAGGGAATAGCAAGCAAATAAAGAACACATAGCTCATAACTTTGATTTTTGCAAACACATGTGCATATATAAATTTTACAACAAAAGGAAATAAAAATATAAGTCAATTCCCTGTACAGCTGTTAGAAAAAAATTTAACCACTCAAATATATAATACACTTCCTGAACGATAGAAGCACTAGGTCACTACTTAACATCAATGGCCATAGTTTCAGTTTGTACTTGAAAAGAAACACATACAAAAAGAAAAGAAAAGAAACACACATATTTTAAGGTAAGTGTTTCCTTTTTTTTTAAGATTCTTATTTAAAGTCTTTAGAAAAAAAACCTGCTGCTATTGTTCTACATCAAAGAGGCTAATCAAACTGTCTTTGTCATTTGAGTTCAAATTTCATTGTGTAAGACCCATCTTCACTGCTTCTCCACTGGTCTCTGCAGAGACAACTAACACTCAAAACCTCCAGGTATACTCACTTGGGGACTGAGATTTCTGGGATATTTTTAGAATCATGGCAGGCAGCCTCTCTGCCTCTCTTCTCCATACTTTTGGAAGCCCCAGCAGTCAAACCCACAACCCATAGCTGCTATGGTGTCTGTCCGTCAATCAGACCATAGACTCATTTAACTCTTAAATGAGTTGAAGCTTTGTTGAAGCTTTGGCAGCTGCATACTCCCCCCACAATACAACTGCTGCCACACCAGTGGCCCAACTACATCACTTTTCCACAGATCTCTATAGAGAAACTTAATCATCAAAGCCTCCAGGTATATCTGCTTGGAAACTAAGATTTCTGAGGTCTTTTTAGAGTCAGGACAGCCTTCCTGCCACCCCACTCCTCCACACTTCTAGAAAGCCCAGCAGCTATACCCAGGACCCACAGCCACTGTCACGTCAGTCTATAGGCCAAATCCCACCAATACTCATACACCTTTATATTTTTCAATACTGACTTCTTAGGAATGTACAAAATTAGATGTGAAATTTTCATAGAAGCCCCTGAAGCTCAACAAACAAAACCAACAATAACTACAAAAAACAACTTAGTAAATTTTTAGACAATGACTTAATGAGCCTATTGTGAGATATAACAATTTTCACAAATGTTCTTTTAATGAAGCCTTTTTTTTTTGATAATTCCATTACCATTTAGTTGTAACCAAAAAATTAAGTAAATTATTCATACCTACCAGCAGGGACAGCAATCTTGGGAGAGGTTGGGAAACTAGAAACAATGGTGGAGGGAATGTTACACTTTGTAGAGGGATTAGTGTTGGAACATTGAATACCAGAAATAATTGGTTTATGGGCAACTTTGTCAACCATGGTGTTTAAATAAAGAAATTAAGAACTTAAAACTAAGTAAATCACCATTGGACAAAAGGTACTTCACTTTTTATAAATTCCATAATAGAAGTTCGAGGCATGTAAATGATCAAAAAAACTTTATAAATAAGCTGGTACCAACACTCATGAGCACTAAAAATATTTTTCAGGCTAACAGTTGTTTTACATAATATTCTGTTGGAGTTCTGTCTACTTCAATAACCTTAATTCTTATCTTATGTATATTTGCATGAGTTTTATGTGCCCACAAGTCAGTTTTATGAAGGTGGGGAGTCTGTAGCTCTTTACATTTTTTCTAAGAGCGAGAGATTTCTCACCTCCCAACAACTCTACATATATAGCAATGAAGGACAAAAGTAGTGGATCGAGTGTTTACATCCTTGAACTCGTGTCCCACTCTGTTGCCAATGTGCAATATTAATTTGAACAAGCATCTTGATCTTTCCAGTGTATTATAAGAATAGCCCCTTCCATTTTCATGAGACTCAACAGTTCATAAAAGCAAAAAGTTGCAGAAGTCTATATTTGTATACATGAGTGCTGTTTGAGTTCTAAGTAATAGAAACTAACAGTGCTAACTTCATCAAGCATTTGTGTATACATATGCATATGCATGTATGCCTGATGTATTTTTCTGTTTCAGAATGTTCTGGAAGGAAAGAAAACAAACTGCACGTTGTGGTAGGGCTATTGTTTTTTATCTTTTAAACAATTCAGGCTCTGGTCAAATATTTTAAATTTAAAACGTTATGTAATTTCGTCAAGGTTTTTAATTTATCTGTAATGAAATAAGAGAAAGACAAAGTTAAAGCTAATATGAAATAAAGATTTTATATTAAACATTTTAATCTAAAATTTATCTACTAAAATGTATCTAGCTACTGCTTTTGTTTTTATAGTACTGATAAAAAATTTACTTCTTGTATATAGTCAACCTAGTTTAAATATAAATTCTTTAAAAAAAAAAAGAATTATCTCTTTAGCCACAATAACATCCCTAAATTTTAAAGACCTGAAGGTTCCTACCCTGTTACCTTCCCCACCCCCATGACAACTTTAAATAAACATTAATGCTAATTGGCTCTAGCAATAAGCATCAAGATTTAGAAAACAAATTATTCAAATGACTTGACACTCATGAATATTTGATATAAGGGTGCTACTAGCAGTAGGAACTGAACCCAAATCACATCACTTGCATTTTCCAAGGGCTGCTTTTTTTTTTTTTTTTTTTTCAATTTAAAAAAACACCTCCTTAGGTCTGTTGTGCAAAACGTTCATGGTTTCAGTGATTTGTTTTCCTGGCTGCCATTTCTTTTCTTGAGGTTGTTTGCTTAAAAAGTTTCACTGTTTGTTCTATAAATATTTGAATACTTACACACACAAAAATACCCCCAAGAAAATAGACTGTACGCACAACACCTTGTAATCAAGAACTCCATTATATTCCATTATCCTATAACCTAGAGTAAATTTCAATTTCCCTTAGTGCAAAATAAATTACTCCCAATTTAGGAAGTCATGGATCTCCATGGATTTCTTTGAGTGGAGATCCTCCCTACACCTACCTCATTTGCTCTAGATGCCCTAGAATCTTCGCCTACTTTGGATCTTCACCATATTACACACAAGTTTATCACCTCATTCCAGACATCAGGCTATCCCTAAAGTCATCTAGAAAGTTGGTGTAGTGAAAAGAATGGGGTAAAAGGATGTGAGATTAGGATGGACACTACAAAAAAAAAAATAGTATGGAGGATCAATAAAAGCTTAAAAGTAGTATGATGAGCTGATCTTGTGATTCTATTTCTGTGTATTTTCTTAAATTGAGTGTGAAGTCTTAAATAAATATTTATACACCCATTTCTTCCCAGCATCATGCACAGTGGTCAAAAAGCAAAAGCATCTCTAGTGCCCATTTGACTTGTTAGTGAAACAAATGAGTCAGAAAAAATCCTCATTTAGGAAGCATTTAGAGCAATGAAATTTATAAAGAAAGAAAGTAGAATGGTGGTTACTGGAGGTGAGGGGAAAGTGGGAGGTATTAGAGATCTTATTTAATGACAGAGTTTCAATTTGAAAGATAAAAAGATTTCTGTAAATTAGTTTCACAACTATCTGAATGTACTTAACAATACTGAGCTATACTCTTAAAAATGATGTGATAACACAGCAGGTAGGGCATTTGTCTTACCTGTGGCTAACCCTAGTTTGATCTCCAGCATCCTGTATGGTACCCTGACCCTGCCAGGAGTAATTTCTGAGCAAAAGTCAGGAGAAATCTCCAAGTGCCACTGAGTGTGTCCAAAAAAAAAAAAAAAAAAAAAAAGATAAATGTTATATTACCGAGAGCCACAAGAAAATTCTAGAATTTCTAATTCGTCCCCACAGTCAAGAATTTTTTATACCCAGCCCAGTTAAATCCTCTAAAGTTCAGCCTCAAGAAGTTTAGGATTTGACTAAGCATATTCCCAATTTTCCTTTTAATCTAAATCCAGATCCAGAATATAAATCCAAGTTATACCAAGCCTCTACCCTGAGTGAGCCACTTTCTATCAGTGATGACATTTCCATTAATGAACATCTACTACCACAAAATAAAGAATGAAATATCAGTTCCAAACTGTGTTATAAAAGTAACATTGGGAATACAGTAAGGGTTCCATTTAAATGGAATTCAAGATGCCTCCAAAGTGTTTTGTTTCTTGATCTGGCTGGCTCTTAGATGGTCACTACAGATTCATTTTTTTTTACTAAAATATTTCTTTATTTGAAGAAGATCAATGTCATTTAAAAAAAATCCAGCTAAAAAAAATATGGAATGCTTCACAAATTTGCGTGTCATCCTTGCGCAGGGACCATGCTAATCTTCTCGGTATCTTTCCAATTTTAGTATATGTGCTGCCAAATCGAGCACCACTAGAGATTCTTTTATCAAATTGAACATTCTGCACCTTTCAGTACATTAGATTGATTCTAATAAACTTATTTTGAAAAGAAGATTTCAGTCTTACTTCATAATTATTTGATAGAAATAACCTAGGACTATGGTTTCCTATTAGATTTAAGAGACCCAATAGAAATCCCACTTCTATTCCCACCTCCACATCACAGAGACCCTCACCTAGTTGCCAATTTTTAAGAAATAGCATCCTATTTGTCTAGTGACTTCACTAAAATAAGGAGAACCACATGGGTGCCAAAGGAGGAAGGCTGTGTGCCAGAAAGAGGAAGATCACCTTTTCCTAAGTCCTTCAACATCAGAGAGACCAAAGTTCTTAACTCCAACTCCAACTCAAGTAAGCAGCCATGACAGACAGCACAAGCTTCTAGCAGGGACTCAACTATGCTCAGGATAACCTATGGCCCAGGAAAACAGCAAATTTGATTTTCAAATTACACACACACACACACACACACACACACACACACACACACACACTGTCAGTAGGCTTGTCTCCTGTTTCTCTATGAGAAGAACACCATGATAGAATGTTAGTAACTATCTGAAGAAATGGTTTCAACCAAAATGAATTTGTAAGCTGTCTCTCCATGAAGCTCCATTTCTCTGAGGTGCCCAAATGTCTTTCAGTCAGGGCACTGTGATCCTGAAAAGCTCTGAAGATTCCCATTGGTTGCTAGAAATAGAGGGTCCCAAGCAAGACACATCCCAAAGAAGTGAGACTCAAGCCCTGAAAGCAGGCTTTGGGGAGTTCCACTTGTGATTCCTGCTGAGAAGACAAGTGAGACTCTTAGATGCTAAGTCAGGCCTGGCCAACTCAGACAGGCCACAGAGAGTTGCTCCATTTCTGCAGTTTCCACCCATGTCACTGACAAGCTTCCCCATACAGAGCCAACTCCCTGAAGATGCCACCCCAGCCCGGAAGCCTCCCCCAGGCCCTGTACTTGGGTGGAAAGAGTCACAGCATAGGATGGGGGGACAGAGCAGGAGGCGGCCTAAGTGCCAGGGAGATGACTAAGATCTGACGCAAGCACACCATAGTGGGTGGCACTCGTGAAATAAACAGGTCCAAGTTGGGGTGTACAGAAGCCTCGCTCCCCTTCAATCTCCTTCTCCACAGAGGAAAGGTTTATTCAGAGGGGAGGCCCTTTAGAAGGTAGAGAGCAAGCCTGTATATCGTGAGGTCTTCTTTTTCTCTTATTTGCTTTTGTCTGATCTATCAAAGGGAACCCCAAAGGGAAGGTCTCCTCCTCCTCCAGGCAGATTTATGGCCTTCTGGATGCAGCTTGGGGCTGTCAGGCCAAAATGGTGAGGGTGGGTTAATAGAGTGGCATTACAGCTTCCTATAATGGGGCAAGTTAAATAGACAAGCTCTCTGGCCCCCAGGAGAAGGAAGCAGAGGTCAACGCTGCTGGCTTTGAACATGAATGGCCCCCGCCCTGCCTCTCGCTTTCACATGTGGCCCCGGCAACAGTAGCAGACAGATGCGACACAAAGACAGACACACCTGATTAACCATGAATGCGACAGCTGCCGTTCCCCCACCGAAGCCCTGGCCCACACCCTGCCTCTTGAGGCCGAGTTTCTCCCCTTCTTTTCAGCCAGTGCGAGGAAATTAAACCTACCATTAAAATCCAAGTTGGTGGGAGGATGTCAGCAGCCGGGCCTTTGTTTCTCTGCTCCCAGACTAGTAATAGGCACCTTCTGATTTGTCCTGTAGTCAGAAGAAGAGGCGCAGCCTCCCCACTAAACATACAGTCAACTCAAAACCGAAGCCCAGACCAGATATGGGCAGGGTGGGTGGAAAGGGAAAAGGCGTTGACTCAAACGTAGAAGGAGAAAGGGGACCAAGTGGGCCAGGCCAAGTGCTTTGTTTCAAACGCACCTGAAACTCGTACTTTCTTCTCCTCCAGCTTCTCTCATGCCTCCATGAGCCAGAATTCCATGCTGCTATAAACACTCACCTGCAGAAAACAAAAGAGAAGGTTCTGCATGTCCCACAGCAAATAGAGTCTGAACAGTGGGCTCTTTCCTGAGAATTTATTTTTTCTTCCTATTTTGAGCAGAACTTCACCTAGAAGAATCAAGATGTTTTAAGTAGGATCCCCTGAGAGCCCTTCACTTTCGATAACCTAATTCTTAAGTCTTCATTAACTTTCAAATGATAGAGAATTGAGTAGAGGGGGAAATTGGAGTGTTGATGGGTGAATGATTTCTTAGGACCGTGATGTGCTTGTGTGTGCTTCGAGAAAGTTCCAGAATAGCATTTGGGACCTGGAGTGTGAGACCTTGATTTTCTTTTGAGACTGTGTGTGTGTTTATCTTCATATATATACATGTATATATGTCTATGTATGTATATTTATATATATGGTCAATCTTGAATTAATCATTTGACTAGTGTAAATATACCTTTCTATTCCTTAAGATGTCTTTCTGTGCCTGCCAGGAGCGATTTCTGAGCATAGAGCCAGGAGTAACCCCTCAACGCTGCCAGGTGTGACACCCCCCCAAAAAAAATTCCCTTAGGTAGTTCCAAAGAGAGAAAGACAGCTAAAAATGGTAAGATATTATTTACCAAGCACACAGTCTTATAATCATTTGGATGAAAGAAAAGTGAGTGGTATAGTCAGTGTCACAAAAATTCAATTGATATTCCTTATTTCCTCATAAAATAGATAGTGAAACAATTCAAGTCTGTACCTCAAAATCCTAGTATTTCTAATAAGATCCCACCTTTGCTGACTGGCTATGAAGTCATAAACATATATCACTCAAGATTATCAAAAACTCTTAACTGAAATGACATTCTGTTTCAGATAAAGTCCCATGAGCCACACTTGTGTAGGACATTGACGTTTGTTCTAGAAAGCAAAGGAAGCCTCTCGAAGTTGGTAAATGTAGGTTTATCTTTCATCCAGTTGATGAAAACTGGATGAAATATTTCCACTGTCAGACCAACCTAGAGGTCCCACATCAAAACAATTGGAAAAGACCCCATTCTCAGTGCCTTCAGCTTCATCTACATATTCTTCTTCTGGTATCCTAATATCACATTTTCTTGCTTCACAGAGCCCGCAGTTTAGCAGAGTAAGCCTGTCTGTTTTCAATTCTTAACTTTGCACACATGGCAAACGAGCAGAACTTTCAAGCACTGTGATCATCTGGCTGATGAGCAAGCTGTTTTCCATTTCTGGCAACAAATACTTCTGGCTTATCTTGACAGGAAGAAAAGGGATGAAAATATACTTTGCTTGGATATCGTCAATAGCATTTGTCATCTTTGCAGCTAAAAAAAAATGTTAGCTTAGAAAATTCTCTCTTGGTGTTGCAGAAAATGGCAAAAGAATTGATACCACCCCTGAGATGCCAATTAAAGTCAGTTTCAATTATTTTATTTAGTGAAGTAGCCTGCCCGCAATGTTTTCATAGTAAGTGCATGCTTATATGACACACCATAAGGACTGAACCAGGGGAAGGATCGTTGAGGTCTAAAACTGCATTGCTTGGCTTAGTACTTTAAAAGGTATAATTTCCTATGTTTGAACCTCTCCTCCCTCTGTTTTGGTTTATAACTGTTTGTATTAGGCTACATTCAGATGCTATAACAAAGTGTCACAAACTGAGTTACTTTATTTGTTGTCTCATAGTTCTGGATCAAGGTATAGTTTGATTCCTTCTGAGGTTTCTATCCTTGGTTTGAAGATAGCTTTTTCTCTGCCCATCCTCACCCAATCTGCTCTACTTTTTTCTAAGTTCCAATCTCCTTTTTCTATAGGGGCACCAAATAGATTAGGGCCTCATTAATGATTTTATTTTCATTTTATTACCTTTTAAAAGATACTGTATCATAATCTTGCTATATTTTGAAGTACTGATTATTAGGGCTTTTGCATAGGAATGAATGTTGGGGATGAAATTCAGTCCAAACTACTATCAAGTAGTTTCAGTCCAAAGTACTCAATCAAATGAGTTCAGATCCAACTGATCTCCATCATATTCTGAGCCTAAGACCTGCATCCACAGAGGGAACAAATGGAGCAATCACATCTTGGCCTGAACATTAAGGACATGAGCTGAATGTATCTATCTGTCCTTAGAGATTGGGAAGTCAATCTTTTGGGTTCCACCTCTCAAAAGAGCAAGAATATTCATAAAGAAGGTTGTTCTGGTCTAAGTGAAAGTGCTTAATGACTGTGTTCTCTCACCCTCATTGGCCAAACTCATTCACCAAAGCACTCAATGAAAGGGCTTCCCCCACTCCTTTAACATTTGAAAATGGCAAAAAGCAAAGAAATGACTCATTAAACAAGCAGCATGCTTCCTACAATGCTTTTACCTGAGCAAAAACACTACTTCCTGAAGGAGGAAGAAGAATGGAAAGTGGTAGGAGATGACTAACTAAGGTGACTGAACTGACGCAAAAGCTTTGGGACACTGTGAACACTAAAATCAGGCAAGGTTAAGTGCTGAAATGAATGGGGGTCTGAACACTCCCCCAGAAAAATGAGACTCAGCGGGGATTGTGAATAAGAGGTTCCCAAAAAAGACAAATGTGTGTAATTTACTTAATAGTTCCACCAACATTCTACAAAGGGTTGGGTACATTGGTTCTTAAAGCCCTGTGACACACATTTACAAAGGAACTGGGTGGCTTTATTTTCAATGACAACTTATTACTCATTCCTCAGAATTGCCTGATGCAGCACAACTAGTCAGCAGGCTTCTCTCTCAGAACAGCACTGTTTAGTCACAAACCATGTGCTGGCAGAACTGGGAACAGGTGGGAGGCTGACAGCTCACAACTGCAGGATCCTGTGGAAAGGAAGTAATGTTGCTCAGTGCATGTGTTCTGGTTGACTTTTTGTGTCCCCTAAGAAGTTGCAATAATATTCTAGCCATCAGTATCTCAGAATGAAATTTTGCTTGGAAATAGAATCATTGCAGATAAAAATCACATAAGATGAGTTCCTACGGAGGCCGGGTGGTGGCGCTGGAGGTAAGGTGCCTGCGCTAACCTAGGATGGACCACGGTTCGATCCCCCGGTTCCCCATATGGTCCCCGGTGCCTGCCAGGAGCGACTTCTGAGCGAATAGCCAGGAGTAACCCCTGAGCGTCACCGGGTGTGGCCCCCCCAAAAAAATAAGATGAGTTCCTACAACAAAGAAGGGGAGCTCTTTATGTCAGGAACATGTGACCTGAGAAGAGGAAAATTTGGACATAGAAGCAGTATTATACAAAAAAGAGTATCAAGTGATAACTGAAATCAAAGTACAAATGGCACATCCATAGGCCAAGGAATTCCTGTTCCCACTGGAGGCCCAGGAGGCTTTTTTCCTGCAGATTTCTACAAGAGTGTGGTCCTGTTGACATCTGTTATTGCCATTGTAGCATCCAGAACTATGAAAGACTACAGTAGGACCATTTAGGCATTTTATTCATGGTACTTTTTTTTCCATGGCAGACAACAGGAGCCCATAGAGCACATTCATCATTAAAGAGAGACCTACCAGGTTTCCACCATACATCAAATAATCTAGCACTTCTAAACGAAGTGCACTTCCTAAAGTTTTATTTTCTAACTAAACAAAACTACAAAGATCATTATTGGTCTTCTTCCCTCTCATTCTAATGAGTCACAAGTACACTCAGAAGGTCATAGAGACCAGTCACAAACCTATTCCAGTGCTAAAATATTCTGCTAGTCCAACTAAGCAGTATGACAAGAGCCAAGTATGACAAGAAATCTCTCTCTCGCCATCATAAAGTGTCAGGCTGACCTATCATCATTTCTAGATGAAAATATTGATGATACTCAGCTTCTCTTTCACTATTTTAGTATTTGAGACATTTAAGAAAGGGAACAAGAACACAGAATGTTTTCTTTCCTTTTTGTTATTCCTAAGATCTTGTTACCCCAAAAAGCAAATGAAAATATTTGTTGAATAAATAGGTTTGTGAACATCAAGAAGAAAGAGAAAGGATATTGATTCATTGGAATTGCTTCAAACAATAGTTAAGCAGTCAGTTAGTCAACCATTATCTTGATCCACTTGGTATTTCTTGCATCTTTATCAAAGAATGTTTGTTCATAGACATAAGGGGTCAGTCTCAAAATATTCAAATCTATTCCATTGATCTGAGGGGGTCTGTCTTAATTCTAATACCATGCTATTGTAATGACTACTGCTTTATAGTACAGTTTAAAGTTGGGAAAAATGATGCCTCCCATCTTCCCAAATATTTGCTTTAACTGTTCATGTAGATTATTGTATCATATGAATTTCAGGAGCTTTTTATCTATTTATTTGAAAAATGGTGTGAGTATCCTATAGGAATAGCATTAAATCTGTACAGTTATTGGGAATTATTATAACTAATGATGTTAACCCTCTTAATCCATTAGCAGGATAGGTGTTTCCATTTTCTTGTGTCATCTTTCATTTCTTGAAGTGGTGTTTTATAGTTTTCTTTGAAGAAGTCTTTCACTTATATAGTTCAGTTGGTTTCAAAGTACTTGATTTTTCTGAGGCACAGTAGTGAATGTTTTATAAATATCTATTTTTTGCTTTTATTATTTGTATATAGAAAAGCCATAGATTTTTGTGTATTAATTTTATCACCTGTGACTTTATAAAAAGATCAATTGTTTTTAGAAGCCTTTTTAGAGTCTTTATGATTTTCTAAATATAGTATCATATCATGTGCAAACAGTGAAAACTTAAGCTCTTCCTTTTCTAAGTGGATGGATGCCCTTGCCTAATTTCTGTGGCAAATATTTCCATTACCATATTGAATAGACATGGTGAATTTGGACAACTTTGTCTTATTCCAGATCTTAGAGAAAAAACTTTTAGTTATTCCTCATTGAGTATGTTTACCACAGACATTGGGTAAATGAATTTGACTCTATTGAGGAAATTTTCTTTAATTCCTATAGTATTGAGGTGTTTCGTTTATCATGAATGGGTTCTGGATCTTTTTAAATGCTCTCTCTACTTTTATTGCTATGATTATATGATTTTTAGTTTTTCTTTTATTGATACAAGTAGGATTAGGTAAACAGATCAACTGCATGCAAAAGAAGTAAACTCAGACCTCTCTTTAATTCCATGCACAAAAGTCAAATAAATGAATTAAAGGGGCTGGAGTGGTGGCACAGGCAGTAAGGCTTTTTGCTTATCAAATACGGTTTGATCCCCCAGCATCCCATATGGTCCTCCTAGCCAGGGGTGATTTCTGAGCACATAGGCAGGAGTAACCCCTGAGTGTCACAGGGTGTGGCCCAACCCCCCCCAAATTAAAGACTGTGATATCAGATCTAGAACTGTAATATATAAAAAATGTAGGCAGAAATCTTCATTGCCTTGGAGCTAATAGCATCTTCAAAGATGAACCACCACTGACCAAGCAAATGAGAGAAAAGATAATCAAATGGTACTACATTATACCAAAAGCTTCTGCACCTCTAAGGAAACAGTGACTAGGATACAAAAACTGCTCAATGAATAAGAGAAACCTTATTTAATATCCTTATGATAATGGCTTAATATCTAAGAAACTGGTAAAACTTAACAAAAAAAATCAAACTCCATCCAAAATGGGGAAGAAAGAACAGAAATTTCCTCAAAAAATAAATATAGATGCCTAAAAGTCACATGAAAAAAAATTTTAAATGCTCCACATCATTAATTATCATGGAGATTCAATTGCAAAATAATAATGTCTCATACTACAGAGACTGGCATATATCAAAAAGAACAACAAGAGTAAGCAGTGCTTGTATGGATATGAGGAGAAAGGGATTCTCAATGCAAGTGGGAATATAGACTGGTTCAGCCTTTTTGGAAAACATGGATATTCCTAAAAAAAAAAAAAAAAGAAAAGAAAAAGGAATTGAGCTTCCATATAACCCAGCAATACCACTCCTAGGAATATACTCTGGGAGCCCAAAAACACAATGTAGTAAAGCCCTCTTGATTTATATGTCCATCATATAACAATATAGTCCCATTAACAATAGCCAGAATGTGGAAACAACCCAAGTTTCTGAGAGCAGATGGGTGGCTAAGAAAATTGTGGTACATCTACACAATGGAATACTATGCAGCTGATAGGAAAAGTGAAGTCATGAAATTTGCTTATATTTGGATGGATATGGTGAGTATTATGCTAAGTGAAATGAGTCAGAGGGAGAGGGATAGACATATAATGATTGTGCTTGTTTATGAAATATAAAAATGATAGTTTGGTAATAATATTCAGTAGCACTAGTGCTGAGGGCCAAGAAGACTAGTCTATGGTAAGAACTTGCCAAAAATAGTGAGGGAGGGGCCCGGGAGATAGCATGGAGGTAAGGCATTTGCCTTTCATGCAAAAGGTCATCGGTTGGAATCCCGGTGCCCCCTATGGTCCCCCGTGCCTGCCAGGAGCAATTTCTGAGCATGGAGTCAGGAGTAACCCCTGAGCACTGCCGGGCATGACCCAAAAACCAAAAATAGTGAGGGAGTGCAATTAGGGTAGAGAAGGACTAATATAACTATGATAATCGGAGGTGATCACTGGACAAGAACTTAGATGCTGCTGAGAGATGAGAAAATGATATGCATGATATCCCTTTGGTAACAATATTGCAAACCACAGTGTCTAAAAGAAAAAAGGAAAAATAGTGAGAAGAAGAAGAAG